>JAPDFW010000002.1:0-105055 GCA_028826165.1 Anaeramoeba ignava
TCATCAGGAAGATTATCAACAATTTTCCTTTTAAAAATGGAAAAGCAATAGAATATTTAAACCAAAGAAATTCAAATAAAAATCCTGAAAAAATCCAAATTGAAAATATTCAAAAAGTAACTGTCGGAACTGGAAATGAAGCTATTTTAACAATAGAAGGAAATGTATTTGCCAAAGGAGAAGATATTAATCCAAAAAATCTAAATCAATTTATCAATATTTCATCATTAATTAAAGATACAAATGATAGAATAATTGAAGATATTGTTTCTGGAAGATTTTCAATTTATTTATTAACTTCAAATCAAAATGCTTATGGAATTGGTTCAAATGAAGATGGTCAACTTTGTTTTTATTCTGAAATACTTCCAAAAACAGAAAAACCAATTTTAATGATGAAAAAATGTTTCTAAAATATTTTCAGGAAATTCTTCAAATCATGTTTTTCTTTTAAGTTCAAATCAAGAATTATTCTCATGTGGATGGAATGAATATAGTCAAGTTGGATTAGGAGAATCAAGAAAAGAAGAAAGAATCCAAAAATTAACCAAAATCCAAAATATTCCAAAAGGTAAAATAATTGATATTCAATGTGGATATTCTCATTCAATAATGTTGATTGAAAATCAAAATCAAAATCAAAATCCAAAAAGAAAAATTTATTCATGTGGAAATTGGAGATATAATGGACTTGGTAAAAATCAAGATACTTATGAATTTACTGAAATCAAATCATCTTTATTTAAAAATGATAATATTCTTGATTTTTCTGTTGGATATGCTCATACTTTGATTTTAACTTCCAAATCAAAATTAATAGTATTTGGATATAATGAATATGGTCAATTAGGAACTGGAAATACAAATGATTATTCAATTCCAATTCAAATTGAACTTCCTAAATTAAGATTTAATGAAGATATTTCCAATTATCATATTTCTTGTGGATATTCAAAATCATTTATTTATTATTCTCCTTTTCTTTCTCCTTTTTCCAATCTTGAAGAAGATTTGATAAAATTATTTAGAAGAAAAGAATTTTGTGATATTTCATTTAAAACCAAAAATGGAGAAATAATCAAAGCTCATAAATTAATATTGAAATATAGATTAAATCAAAATCAAAATCAAATTGAAAAACTTCAAGAAATTATTTCAAAAAAATCAATTAAAGAATTAAATCAAATATTTGAAATAATTTATTCAAACAATTCCATAATAAATCCAAAATTATATTCTGAAATTAAAGAAATTATAAATTCCAATGAAAAAAGTGAAGAAACAATGAAAAGAATTTATTTAAATGAAAATGAAAATGAAAATGAAAAAGATTTTATTATTGAAAGAAAAGAAAAACAATATAAATTTCCTAAATTAATATTAATAATGAGAAGTGAATTATATCGAGGAATGTTTTTATCTGTAACAGAAGATACTTCAAATAAAGTTACAGATTATAGTGAATTAAGTAATAAATCATTCCAAATATTTGAATATTGGATTTATTCAAATCAAATTAAAGATGAAATTCAAATTACACAAGAAATCATTGATGAAATTGAAATTGGAATTGATTATTTTCAATTAAATCAAACAAATCCAAATTTATTTGATTTATTAATTAACAAATTTAATAATCAAAAAAAGAAAAATGATTGTTTAATTTTTTAAATAAGAAATTATTGAAGAACTTCAAACAGAAATTAATTTTTTCCAATTAAAATTAAAATTAAAATTAAAATTAAAATTAAAATCAAAATTAAAATTGAAATCAAAATCAAAATTAAAATCAAAATTAAAATTAAAATTAAAATTAAAATTAAAATCAAAATTAAAATTAAAATCCAAATTAAAATCAATATTAAAATTAAAATTAAAATTAAAATTAAAATCAAAATTAAAATTAAAATTAAAATCAATATCCAATTAAAATAATTACCATTTTTTTTCAGAAATGGCAAATTCAAGTTGAAAAATTAAAATGATCTTTTTGACACAAAAAAAAAATAAAAAATGAATGGAATTGATCAAAAAAAAAAGAGGGATTTTTTATATAAAAGAAATAAATACCCACAAAAAATCCATTTTTCAATTTGATTAAAAAAATTTTTAAATTTTAAATTTTAAATTTTAAATTTTCAATTTTCAATTTTTAGAAACTAAAAAAAAATTTAAAAAAGATGGAAAAAACAGAAGAAAAAGTGTGTGAAATAATAAAAAAAAGAACAACGATTAGAAGTTTTATCAAGAAGGAAATTCCACAAGAATTACTAGATGAAATATTGCAAGTTGTTCAATCATGTCCAACAGCCGGAAATCTTCAAGGATTCAAAGTGTATGTTGTTAAAAAGCAGGAAATTAAGAAAAAGCTTTCAGAATCAGCTTGGTCTCAAAAACATGTTCTTGAAGCTGATGTTGTTCTTGTTTTTTTTGCTTATCCTCAACGTTCTTCTAAAAAATATGGTCAAAGAGGTCAGAATTTGTATTGCTATCAAGATGCTACTATTGCTTGTTCTTATGCTCAAATTGCTGCTCATGCTCTTGGTCTTTCTTCTGGTTGGGTAATATTTAATTTAATTTAATTTGAATACTTATTTAATTTGAATACTTATTTAATTTGATTTAAATTAATTTAATTTGGAATTATATTTGGAATTGATTTGAATATTTAATTTAATTTAAATATTTATTTAATTTAATTTAATTTAATTTAAATATTTGATTTAATTTAAATATTGATTTGATTTAAATATTTATTTAATTTAATTTAATTTAATTTAAATATTTGATTTAATATTAATTTAATTTAAATATTTAATTGGATTTAATTTAATTGGATTTAATTTAAATATTTGATTTGAATTTAAATATTTGATTTGATTTAAATATTTAATTTGGAATTATATTTGGAATTGATTTAATTTAATTTGAATAAAATATTTATTTGGAATTATATTTGGAATTGATTTAAATATTGATTTGATTTAAATATTTGATTTGAATTTAAATATTTGATTTATTTTTAATATTAATTTAATTTAATTATTAATTTAATTTAAATATTGATTTGGATTTAATTTAATTTGATTTAAATATTTGATTTAATTTGATTTAAATATTTGATTTAATTTAAAATATTTGATTTAATTTAAATATTTAATTTAAATATTGATTTGATTTGGAATTATATTTGGAATTAATTTAAATATTTATTTTTAATATTAATTTAATTTAAATATTGATTTGGATTTAATTTAATTTGATTTAAATATTTGATTTAATTTAAATATTTGATTTAATTTAAATATTTGATTTGAATTTAAATATTTGATTTATTTTAATATTTGATTTAATTTAATTTTAATTTGGAATTATATTTGGAATTGATTTGAATATTGATTTGATTTAAATATTTGATTTGAATTTAAATATTTGATTTATTTTAATATTTGATTTAAATATTGATTTGAATTTAAATATTTGATTTAATTTAAATATTTGATTTAAATATTTGATTTAATTTAAATATTTAATTTGATTTAATTTAATTGGATTTAATTTAAATATTTGATTTAATTTAAATATTTAATTTGATTTAATTTGATTTAATTTAAATATTTGATTTGAATTTAAATATTTGATTTAATTTAAATAAGGTTGGTGCCTTTAATGATGATGAAATCAAAAAGATTTGTAATGCTGAAGATGAATTAATTCCTGTTGCAATGTTACCTCTTGGATATGTTGATCCTGAATCCAAGAAAAAAGCAGAAGAAAAAGGAAAATCAAGATTACCACAAGAAGAAATTGTTCATTTCCTCTAAAGAAATCATTTCTTTTTTTTTCAGTTGAAAAAACAATTTCAAAAAAAGAAAAAAGGGAAAACAAAAATAATTTTTTTTTTGTTCCACTTTTTTTTTTGTTCCAATTTTATCTTTTTGGAACTTTCAAAACATTTTTCAAATCAAATTTCCAATAAATTCAAATTGAATTCTTTTTTTTTTATTTTTAATTTTAAAAAGAAAAATATTAATCATTATTTTATTAAAATGACTAATTCAATTTTTTTTTTATTTTTATTTTCATTTTATTTTTTTCATTTTTTTCAATTTATTATTTGATAATGTCCAGATCACAAAAAAAAATTGATAAAATTGTAAACGAACAAAAAAAGCATTTCCAAACAAATTTATAAACAAATTTATAAATAAATTTACAATTAAATTTATAATTAATTTTATAAACAAATTTATAATTATATTTATAATTATATTTATAATTAAATTTATAATTAAATTTATAATAAAATTTATAATAAAATTTATAATTAATTTTATAATTATATTTATAATTAAAAAAAAACTTTTTGATAAAAATAGAATTTTGAGATTTTTACATTAACTTATGGAGAAATTGTAACAACTCTTCTTAAAGATTATGAAGATGTTGAAGAAGTAAATAACCAACTTGATAAAATGGGATATTCAATGGGAATTCGAATGGTTGATGAATTTTTAGCTTTTACTGGTCTTAATAAATGTAGTGATTTTAGAGATACTGCTGATGCAATTGCAAATGTAAAAAACTAAATTAAATTAAATTTAAAAACATTTATAAATTAAATTACAAAACATTTATAAATTAAATTACAAAATATTTATAAATTAAATTAAAAAACATTTATAAATTAAATTTAAAAACATTTATAAATTAAATTTAAAAACATTTACAAATTAAATTTAAAAACATTTATAAATTAAATTGAATTGAAAACAAATTAAATTTAAAAACATTTATAAATTAAATTACAAAACATTTACAAATTAAATTGAAAATATAAATAGAAAGCATTTCCTTTATTTCTTGGATTTCCTGCTGGAATTCAAAATTTTGATGAAAAAAAAAAAGAATTTTCATTGGTTCTTGATCAAAATCCATTAATTGAATTTGTAGAATTACCACCAAAATACAAAGGATTATTTTATTGCAATATTTTATGTGGAATTATTCGGTAAAACAAAAACAAATTTAAAATAAATTCAAAACAAATTCAAAACGAATTAAATTCAAAATGAAAATTAAATTGAAAACAAAATAAAATTAAATTCAAAACAAATTCAAAACAAATTCAAAACAAATTCAAAACAAATTAAAAATAAATTCAAAACAAATTCAAAACAAATCCAAATTGAATTCAAATTTATTAATGAAAATTAAATTGAAAACAAAATAAAATTAAAACAACAAATTCAAAACAAATTCAAAATGAATTAAATTCAAAACAAATTAAAAATGAATTCAAAATGAATTAAATTGAATTCAAAACAAATTAAATTAAATTCAAAACAAATTCAAAACAAATTGAAAATAAATTCAAAACAAATTCAAATTAAATTCAAAATAAATTCAAAACAAATTAAATTGAAAAACAAATTAAACTCAAAACAAATTCAAAACAAATTCAAAACAAATTCAAAATAAATTCAAAATGAATTCAAAATAAATTTAAATTCAAATTCAATTTAAATTCAAAAATAAATTCAAAATTAATTTAAATTCAAAATTAAATTCAAAACAAATTAAATTCAAAATGAATTCAAATTTATTAATGAAAAATAAATTGAAAACAAAATAAAATTAAAACAAAAACAAATTCAAAACAAATTCAAAACAAATTAAATTGAAAACAAAACAAATTCAAAACAAAAATAAATTGAAAACAAATTAAATTCAAAACAAATTCAAAATAAATTCAAAACAAATTCAAAACAAATTCAAAACAAATTCAAAACAAATTCAAAATGAATTCAAAATGAATTCAAAACAAATTCAAAACAAATTCAAAACAAATTCAAAATGAATTAAATTCAAAACAAATTAAAACAAAAACAAATTCAAAACAAATTAAATTCAAAATGAATTCAAAATGAATTCAAATTTATTAATGAAAAATAAATTGGAAACAAATTCAAAATAAATTGGAAACAAATTCAAAATAAATTCAAAACAAATTCAAAACAAATTCAAAATGAATTCAAAATTAATTTAAATTCAAAATTAAACTCAAAACAAATTGAAAACAAATTCAAAATTAATTTAAATTCAAAATTAATTTAAATTCAAAATTAAACTCAAAACAAATTTAAATTCAAATTCAATTTAAATTCAAAACGAATTCAATTTAAATTCAAAACAAATTAAATTCAAAATGAATTCAAATTTATTAATGAAAAATAAAATTAAAATTAAAACAAATTGAATTCAAATTTATTAATGAAAAATAAATTAAATTGAAAACAAATCCAAATTGAATTCAAATTTATTAATGAAAAATAAATTGAAAACAAATTCAAAACAAATTCAAAACAAATTAAAATTAAATTCAAAACAAATTTAAATTTATTAATGAAAAATAAATTTAAATTCATAATTAATTTAAATTAAATTAAATTAAATTAAATTCAAAATAATTATTTAGAGGATCTCTTGAAATGCTTCAAATTGATGTTGAGGCTAAATACAAAAAATGCGTTTTAAGAGGTGATGAACGTTCTGAAATTTTCATTAGTCTTAAACAAGATCCAAAAAAAGGAGATAAATAAAAATATTTGCTTTTTTACTTTTTTGATAATTTTCTTTTCAAAAATTTTTTCTTTTTTGCTTTTTTCTTTTTTTCTTTTTTTTCTTTTCAAATATCCAAAAAAATAAAAAAGTGGAACAAAAAAAATTTTAAATTTATTTTGCTTTCTTATTTTTTAAAAAAAAAAAAAAGAAAATTCAAATAAAAAATGCTTCCAATTCATCAATTTTCCATTGATCAGAACTACCAGCTAAATAATAATTTAAAGAATCACCTTTTTCAATATTTTTAGGAGTTTGATAAGAAAAACCGAAACGAGAGAAAAAAATATCAAAATCATGAGTTGGATTGCCAGATCTTGAATAAATACCAACATCACCACCAAAATGTGGACCATGACTTGGTTCATAATAAATTGCCCATTTGATTTTTTTCTTGCGAATTTTGAATTTTTGGGGAATTCGATCTGGATCAATTCCACTTTGCAAAGAAAATAGAAACGCTTTTGAATCTGCAATAAAATTTGGTGTATTTTTTACAATCCAACCAACAGAAGTCCAACCGCCAAAAATAAAATTATCAGCTGTTTTCATAAGAATTAGAGTTTTTCCTTTTGAATCACATTTTTGGTGAAAAATTTGCCCACAAAATCCATCTCTTTTTCCTGAATATCCTAATTTCATTGATAAAAAAAATTCATCATCTGCAATCCATCTTTGAAGTGTTTTTATAAAATGTTTATGATCTTTTCTTATAATTGCACTTTCTGGAAATCTGAAGCGCGGTGTGAACATTTGAATCAAATCTTGATTTTGGTTTTGATTTTGATTTTGATTTTGATTTTGAATTTGAATTTGAATTTGAATTTGATTTTGATTTTGATTTTGAATTTGATTTAGATTTTGATTTTGAATTAAATTTTGATTTTTATTTTGATTTTGATTTTGATTTTGATTTTGATTTTGATTTTGATTTTGGTTTTGGTTTTGATTTTGTATTTTTTTATCTTTGAAATTTGGATTTATTGTTTTTTGAAAGTGTTCAAAAATATGATTTGGAATTAATCCTATTCGATGAAATTTTTGCATATTTTCAGTTTCGAATTCGCAGAAGCGAACTTTAGAAAGAAAGGGTTGAATTTTATCTCGAATGATTTGCAACATTTGATTTTGATTTAAATTTTGATTATTTTCATTATTTTGATTTTGATTTTGATTTAAATTTTGATTTTCATTATTTTGATTTTGATTTTGATTTTGATTTTGATTTTGATTTTGATTTTGATTTTGATTTTGATTTTGATTTTGAATTTGATTTTCATTTTGATTTAAATTTTGATTTTGATTTTGATTTTGATTTTGATTTTGATTTTGATTTTGATTTTGATTTTGATTTTGATTTTGATTTTGATTTTGATTTTGATTTTGATTTTGATTTTGATTTTGATTTTGATTTTGATTTTGATTTTGATTTTGATTTTGATTTTGATTTTGATTTTTGTTTTGATTTTGATTTTGATTTTGATTTTGATTTTGATTTTTGAATTTGATTTTTGATTTTGATTTTGATTTTCATTTAAATGTTCTAAATCCTCAACAGAAATATTTAATTTTGATTGAGATTGAGCCCATTTAATAAGAGCATAAAAAAGCTCCATTTCATCATCAATCATAATCGGATCCATATTTAAAGCATTCATAAGTTCATTTTCCTGAAGAAATTGGAAAGAATCATTTTGAATAATATCTTGAATATGGTCTGAAATGAATCTGAGAGAAAAATCATAAAGATTATTAAGACCAAAACAATTAGCCATATTAAGAATTTCAACGACATTTTGAGACGAAATTTTTTTGGTGATAAATTCGCCCAGAAAATCAAAGAAATCCTGATCAAAAAGCAGGAGTTTATGAGCAGAAATTAAAAGATCAATAGCATTTTCTTCATCAATTTTAATTGTTCCTGTGTAAATGAATTGCAACATTTGCTCCATAATTTGGGGAGAAATGTCGTTGAATTCTACTTTTCCTTCTTCATATTCTTTCATTTTACTTCGGAAAAGCCCTTGGAAATACTGGCTTCTACAAGAAAGAATTGCACGATGACAATTGAACGTTATTTTTTGCTTTTCTTTTGTTTTTGTGTTTGTAATAATTATTTGAAAATCACTTAATGTTTCTGTTTTTTCATTTGTTAATAGGTTTTTGAGATTTAAAGAAAGTTCTGTTAAATTAGAATATGGTTGTGGAATTTGTAAAGAAAAACCAAAAATTTCTGACATAAAAAGAAAAAACAAAAAAAAAGAAAAAAAATGAAAAGAAAAAAATGAAAAATTTTTCTTTTGATTCCAATTTTAAATTTTTTTTTTTTTTATTATTTTTTTTAAAAAAAATTCTCATAAAAAAAAAAAAAACAAAAACAAAAACAAAAACAAAAACAGAAATATTAAAAAAAAAAAATAGAAAGAAAGTCAGTTGAAAAAGCTTTTTACAATCTGAACGAAAGATTTTTTAAAAGAACCGAAAAATTAAAATTAAAAAAATTAAAAAAAGAAAATCCAATTATAAAAAAAAAAAAAAAACCAATCAAAATTTTTTTGATTAAAGAATTGAACATCTTTTCTTTTTAACAACTGGTTTTGATTGTCCACGAATAACACGAACAATTTCATGAAAAGCTTCTTCAACATTTAAATTTGTTTTTGCTGATGTTTCAATATATGGGCAATGAAATGATTTTGCTAAATTTTTTCCTTCTGCTATTGAAACTACTCTTCTGTTTTTTAAATCAATTTTATTCCCTACAAGAACTAATGGCACATTATCATCATCTTTCACTCTCAAAATCTTGTTTTCATTTTAATTTTAATTTTAAATTTTAATTTTAATTTTAATTTTTAATATTAATTTTAATTTTAATTTTAATTTTAATTTTAATTTTAATTTTAATTTTAATTTTAATTTTAATTTTAATTTTAATTTTAATTTTAATTTTAATTTTAATTATAATTTTTAATATTAATTTTAATTTTAATTTTAATTTTAATTTTAATTTTAATTTCAATTTTAATTTTAATTTTAATTTTAATTTTTAAATTTTAATTTTAATTTTAATTTTAAATTTTTAATTTTTGATTTTGATTTTAATTTTAATTTTAATTTTAATTTTAATTTTAATTTTAATTTTAATTTTAGTTTTAATTTTAATTTTAATTTTAATTTTAATTTGAATTTTAATTTTAATTTTATTTTAATTTTAATTTTAATTTTGATTTTAATTTTAATTTTAATTTTAATTTTAATTTTAATTTTAATTTTAATTTTAATTTTAATTTTAATTTTAATTTTAATTTTAATTTTAATTTTAATTTTAATTTAATTTTGAGTAATTTTGATTTTAATTATAATTTTAATTTTAATTTTAATTTTAATTTTAATTTTGATTTTAATTTTAATTTTAATTTTAATTTTAATTTTAATTTTAATTTTAATTTTAATTTTAATTTTTGATTTTAATTTTAATTTTAATTTTAATTTTAATTTTAATTTTTCAAGATATTTCGAATGAATTACTTGATCTCTAAATTCATTAATTTCTTCAAAAGATGCTTTATGAACAACCGAATAAACTAATAAAAATCCTTGACCTGTTTTCATATATTGTTCTCTCATTGAACTATATTCTTCTTGACCTGCTGTATCAAGAATATTCAATAAACAAGGTTGTTCATCAACCATTAAACTTTTTCTATAAGTTTCTTCAATTGTTGGATCATATCTAAATGCAAAAATTTTCAAATAAAATTAATTTTAATTTTAAATTTTAAATTTTAAATTTTAATTTTAATTTTAATTTTAATTTTAAATTTTAATTTTAAATTTTAATTTAAATTATAATTTTAATTTTAATTTTAATTTTAATTTTAATTTTAATTTTAATTTTAATTATGATTTTAATTTTAATTTTAATTTTAATTTTGATTTTAATTATAAATTTGTTTTAGTGATGTTTATTTTTGTCTCATTTTTTTTAGAAATTATAAATTTGTTTTAATGATCAAATAATTTCTTTAATTGAAATTTTAAGTTGTTAATTTTGTTTTTTTAATTTTTTAAATTTTTTAAATTTTAAAAAAAGATATAAAAAAAAAAGAAAAAGGAAAGCATTTTTTTTGTTGAAAATCAATAATTATTATTAATATTATTATTATTATTAATATTATAATTATTATTATTATGCTTTATTAAATAAAAATGGAAAAAAAAACAAAATATTGTTTCTTTTTGTCTTTTTTTCTTTTTTGGAAATTTGAAAATGATTGAAAAAAAAAATCTAAAAGACGTTACTCTGTAATAAATCTGTTTTGTAAAAATTGAATCGTTAAAGCACTTTTTCCAACACTTCCTGGACCAACTACAACAATTTTTAATTCCATAAAACTTTTTTAAATTAATTAAAAATTTTTTTTAATAAAAGTAAAAAAAAAAAATGAAAAAAAAAATTAATAAAAATTTTTTAACAATAAAGAAAAAGGGAATTTTAATTTTAATTTTAATTTTATTTTAATTTTATTTATTTTTCCCTTTTATCTCTTTTTTTTAATAAATGATCTTTTTTTTTCATATTTTTTTTTCTATATATAAAAAAATATCTTACATATAATTTTAAAGTATTTTTATTATTATTAAAAATTAAAATAAACAATTCAATTAAAATCATCAATAAATTTAATTAATAAATCCAATTTAAAAAAGTGGAATAAATCTAATTTAAAATAATCAATAAATCTAATTTAAAATAATTAATAAATCCAATTTAAAATAATTAATAAATCTAATTCAAAATAATTAATAAATTTAATTTAAAATAATTAATAAATCTAATTTAAAATAATTAATAAATCTAATTTAAAATAATTAATAAATTTAATTTAAAATAATTAATAAATCTAATTTAAAATAATTAATAAATTTAATTCAAAATAATCAATAAATCTAATTCAAAATAATTAATAAATTCAATTTAAAAATAATTAATAAATCTAATTTAAAAAGTGGAATAAATTTAATTTAAAAATAATTAATAAATCTAATTTAAAATAATTAATAAATCTAATTTAAAATAATTAATAAATTTAATTTAAAAAATAATTAATAAATTTAATTTAAAATAATTAATAAATTTAATTTAAAAAGTGGAATAAATTTAATTTAAAATAATTAATAAATTTAATTCAAAAAGTGGAATAAATTTAATTTAAAATAATTAATAAATCTAATTCAAAATAATCAATAAATCTAATTTAAAATAATTAATAAATCTAATTTAAAATAATTAATAAATTTAATTTAAAATAATTAATAAATCTAATTTAAAATAATTAATAAATCTAATTTAAAAATAATGGAATAAATTTAATTTAAAAAGTGGAATAAATTTAATTTAAAATAATTAATAAATCTAATTTAAAAAAATTAATAAATCTAATTTAAAATAATTAATAAATTTAATTTAAAATAATTAATAAATCCAATTTAAAATAATCAATAAATCTAATTTAAAAAATGGAATAAATTTAATTCAAAATAATGGAATAAATCTAATTTAAAATAATTAATAAATCTAATTTAAAATAATTAATAAATTTAATTTAAAATAATTAATAAATCTAATTTAAAATAATTAATAAATCTAATTTAAAATAATGAATAAATTTAATTTAAAATAATCAATAAATCTAATTTAAAATAATTAATAAATCTAATTTAAAATAATTAATAAATCTAATTTAAAATAATTAATAAATCTAATTTAAAATAATTAATAAATCTAATTCAAAATAATTAATAAATCTAATTTAAAATAATTAATAAATTTAATTTAAAAAAAGTGGAATAAATCTAATTTAAAATAATTAATAAATCTAATTTAAAATAATTAATAAATCTAATTTAAAATAATTAATAAATCTAATTTAAAATAATTAATAAATCCAATTTAAAATAATTAATAAATCTAATTTAAAAAAGTGGAATAAATTTAATTCAAAATAATCAATAAATTTAATTTAAAATAATTAATAAATTTAATTTAAAATAATTAATAAATTTAAAAAAAGTGGAATAAATTTAAAAAAAGTGGAATAAAATTTTTTTTTGTTTATTTTTTGGATTATTTCTGTAGAACAAAATCAATTCAGAAAAAAAAAAATCCAAAAGAAAAACAATACTCAACAACAACCACCTTGCTTTTTTTTCTCAAAATCATCTCCAAAAGTAACTCCTGTTGAAGTTTGTCCTTTTTTAACACCAGAAGACTAATTAAAAAAAAATTAAGAAATGAAAGAAAAAAAAATCAAATTTTCAATTAAAAAAAAAGTGGAACAAAAAAATTTCAATTTAAAATTAAAAATTTACTTCATTTGATGGATCAATTTCTCCATTTTTAATTTTTTCTAAGATTCTACGTGAAATTTTATCAAAAACCTATTTTAATTTTATTCATTTAATATTTAATATTTATTTCAATTAATAATTAATTAATATTTAATTAAAACCTCTTGAATATTTTTATTCTCTTTTGCTGAGGTTTCTATAAATGAAAGTTCTTGTTTTTTTGCAAAATCTTCTCCTTGTTCAACAGCAATTTGTCTTCTATGATCTAAATCGCTTTTATTACCAACAAGAATAATTTCTAAATTTTTAACTTCTTCTTGTGCTGTTTTAAGCCAATCTTTAATTGAATCAAAAGAACTTGCACTTTTAATTTAAATTTAATTTTGATTTTGATTTTGAATTTGATTTTAATTTTTATTTTTGAATTTAAAAAATTATTGTTTTTCTAAATACCGTGCAATATCATAAACTAATAAAGCACCAGCTGCACCTCTATAATAAGAACGAGTTATAGAACGAAAAGAATCTTGACCTGCCTATATTAAAAAATGTATATTAAAAAATGTATTAATAAGTGTATTCAATAAATATATTAAATAAATATATTAAATAAATATTAAATAAATATATTAAATAAATATTTATAAATATTAAATAAATGTATTCAATTAATATTAAATATATATTCAATAAATATTTATTAAATATATTCAATTAATATTTAATAAAAATATTAAATAAAATATTAAATAAATATTAAATAAAATATATTCATAAACATATTCAATTAAATAAATATTCAATAAATATTCAATAAATATTAAATAAATATATTAAATAAATATTAAATAAATATATTCAATAAATATATTCAATAAATATATTCAATAAATATATTCAATAAAATAAATGAAATATTAAGTATATTAAATAAAATATTCAATTAAATATTCAATAAATGTATTCAAATAAATATATTAAATAAATATATTCAATAAGTATATTCAATTAATATTCAATAAATATTTATAAATATTAAATAAATATAATAAATAAATATATTCAATAAATATATTAAATGAATATATTAAATTAATATATTAAATAAATATTTAATATTAAATAAATATTCAATAAATATATTCAATAAATATTTAATAAATATATTTAATAAATATATTCAATAAATATTTAATAAATATACCCAATAAATATTAAATAAATATTCAATAAATATTAAATAAATATTTAATAAATATATTTAAATAATAAATAAAAATATTCAATAAATATTAATTTAATATTCAATAAATATTTAATTCATAAAAGAAAAAAAATTTTTTTAATCTAAATATAAATCTAAATTAAAATACTGTATCCCAAATTTGGATTTTTATTTTTTTTTTATCGATATTAATTGTACGAGATCCAATTTCAACTCCAATTGTTGTTTCATAATCTGTGTTTATTTTTAAACATTTAAATTTTTCCCTTTTTCAGATTAATTAATTCAATAAATAAATTTTTTTTTGATTTTGAATTTTAAAAAAAACCTGAAACAAATTTATCTTCTGTATATCTTAATAAAATAGAACTTTTTCCAACACCTAAAATAGTTTAAATAAATAAAATTTTTTAAATAAAATTTTTAAATCAAAAATTTTTATCATTTTTGAAAATTTACCTGGATCTCCAATTACAATAAATTTAAAAAGGAAATCGTAAGACATTCAATAAAAAAACAAATAAAGAAAAAAAAAAGAAAGAAAATAAAGGAAAAAATGAAAAATCTTTTTTTTTTTTTTAAAAAAACTTTTTTTCATTTTTTTTATTTTTTCAATTTTTTTTTGCATTTAAAATGTCGAATTTACCTCAACAAAAAAAAGGAATTTTTCCAGGAGTTATTCATCAAACAACAACATATAAACCTGTTTTATTTCATTCAACGATCCAAAAGTAATTTTAAAACAAAAAAAAAGATTAAAAAAAAGATTAAAAAAAAATTTTATAAAAAACAAAACAAAAAAATTTTATAAAAAAAAAATCAAACGAAAAAGTGAATCAAAAGAAACAAAAGAAATAAAAGAAAATTTAGAAGAAAAAAATACAAAAGAAAATACAAAAGAAAAAAATACAAAAGAAAATACAAAAGAAAATACAAAAGAAAAAAATACAAAAGAAAATTTAAAAGAAAATTCAAAAGAAATTTCAAAAGAAAATTCAAAAACTAATCAAAAAAAAGAACAAAAAGAAGAAAAACAAAAGAAGATATCACAAGTTCCAATCACCAAAACGGAGGCGAAAAGATTTCATAAATTTGAAACATTATTAGAACAAGATATTTGCGATATTGAACAACTGAAGAAATTGAGTTGGTCAGGAATACCCAATGTTTTCCGACCAACAGTTTGGAGACTATTATTGGGTTATCTTCCAATAAACAAGTCTCGTCGGACAATAAGTCTTGAGTTCAAAAGAAAAGAATACAAAGAAGCTGTGGAACGACTTTTTAATAAAAGCATCAGAAAAACAGATTTTGAGTCTAAAAACTTGCATCAAATCAAGATTGATTTGCCAAGAACTCAACCTAATTCTGACTTGCTTCGCCAAAAAATTCTTCAGAAAATGCTTAAAAGGATTCTTTATTTATGGGCTATTAGACATCCTGCTAGTGGTTATGTTCAAGGAATGAATGACTTGACTCTCCCTTTTTTATATGTTTTTTTAAATGAATTACTTGGTCAAGGTTGTTTTTTATTAATTTCAATTTAAATTTTAAAAAAGAAACTCTTTTTTCAAAAAAATGATTCTAAATTATTTCAATTTCAATTTCAATTTTAATATTAATTTCAATATTAATTTCAATTTTAATTTCAATTTTAATATCAATTTTAATTTTAATTTTAATTTTAATTTCAATTTCAATTTCAATTTTAATTTTAATTTTAATATCAATTTTAATATCAATTTTAATTTTAATTTTAATTTCAATTTCAATATTAATTTTAATTTTAATTTTAATTTAATTTAATTTTAATTTTAATTTTAATTTTGAATTTTAATTTTAATTTTAATTTTAATTTTAATTTTAATTTTAATTTTAATTTTTAATTTTAATTTTAATTTTAATTTTAATTTTAATTTTAATTTTAATTTTAATTTTAATTTTAATTTTAATTTTAATTTTAATTTTAATATCAATTTCAATTTCAATTTCAATTTCAATTTTAATATCAATTTCAATATCAATATCAATTTTAATATTGATTTTAATTTCAATTTTGATTTTAATTTTGATTTTAATTTTAATTTTGATTTTAATTTTAATTTTAATTTTAATTTTAATTTTAATTTTAATTTTAATTTTAATTTTAATTTTAATATCAATTTTAATTTTAATTTTAATTTTAATTTTAATTTTAATTTTAATTTCAATTTTAATTTCAATATCAATTTATAAATTAAAATTGAATAGACACTGATTTAGAATCTGTTGATGCTGAAAAAATTGATAAAGATGAACTTGCTAATATTGAAGCAGATATTTATTGGTGTTTAACTAAATTACTTGATGGAATTCAAGATAATTATACATTTGCTAATCCTGGTATTCAAAGAATGGTTTTTAAAATGCAAGGACTTGTTCATAAAATCGATTGTAGTTTTTGAATTTAAAATATCAAAATATTAAAATATTAAAATATTAAAATATCAAAATATCAAAATATCAAAATATCAAAATATCAAAATATTAAAATATTAAAATTAAACATGATAAAAAATAGCTAAATTACATGATTTTTTAAGAAATAAGAAAATTGAATTTCTTCATTTTGCTTTTCGTTGGATGAATTGTTTGCTTGTTCGAGAATTTTCTCAATCATTAATTATTAGATTATGGGATACTTATTTTTCTGAACAAGAATCTGTTGCAGTTTTTCATGTTTATGTTTGTGTTGCTTTCTTAACTAATTTTTCAAAAGATATTATGAGCAAAGATGAAAATGAATTACTAATATTTTTACAACATATCCCTACAAAAGATTGGAACGAAGAGAATTTAAAAATAATACTTGCTCAAGCGTAAATTAACTCTATTCAATTCAATATTCAATATTCAATTCAATATTCAATATTCAATATTCAATATTCAATATTCAATTCAATATTCAATTCAATATTCAATATTCAATATTCAATTCAATATTCAATATTCAATTCAATATTCAATATTCAATTCAATTTAATATTTAATTCAATATTCAATTCAATATTTAATATTCAATATTCAATTCAATTCAATTCAATTCAATTCAATTCAATTCAATTCAATTTAATTTAATTCAATATTCAATTCAATTCATTCATTCAATATTCATATTCAATTCCAATATTCATTTATTCAATATTCAATATTCAATATTCAATATTCAATATTCAATATTCGATTCAATATTCAATATTCAATATTCAATATTCAATATTCAATTCAATTCAATTCCAATATTCCAATATTCAATAATGAATTATTATTCAATTCAATATTCCATTTCAATATTCGATTCAATTTCAATTCAATTCCAATTTCAATATTCAATTCAATATTTCAATTCCAATATTTAATTAAATTTCAATATCCATTCAATATTCAATATTCAATATTATTCAAATATTCAATATTCAATTTATTCAATATTTAATATTCAATTCAATATTTAATATTCAATTCAATATTCATATTCAATATTTAACCAATATTCAATTCAATATTCAATTCAATATTCAATTCAATATTCAATTCAATTCAATTCAATATTTAATATTCAATATTCAATTCAATATTCAATATTCAATTTAATATTCAATATTCAATTATTTCAATATTTATTCAATATTTAATATTCAATATTCAATATTCAATATTCAATTCAATTCAATTCAATTCAATATTCAATTAGAATTCAATATTCAATTCAATATTTAATTCAATTCAATATTCGATTTAATATTCAATATTCAATTTAATATTCAATTTAATATTCAATATTTCGTATTCATTTTTAATATTATTCATTCAATATTATATTCAATATTCAATTTTAATATTTAATTTAATATTCAATTCAATATTCAATATTCAATTCAATATTTAATATTCAATATTCAATTCAATATTTAATTCAATATTCAATTCAATATTTAATTTAATATTCAATTCAATATTCAATATTCAATTCAATATTTAATTCAATATTCAATTCAATATTTAATTCAATATTCAATTCAATATTCAATTCAATATTTAATATTTAATATTCAATTCAATTCAATATTCAATTTAATATTCAATTTAATATTCAATTCAATATTTAATTCAATATTCAATTTAATATTCAATTTAATATTCAATTCAATTCAATATTCAATTCAATATTCAATTCAATTCAATATTCAATTCAATATTCAATTTAATATTTAATATTCAATATTCAATTCAATATTCAATATTCAATATTCAATTCAATTCAATATTCAATTCAATATTAAATTTAATATTCAATTCAATATTCAATATTAAATATTTAATATTCAATATTCAATATTCAATATTCAATTTAATATTCAATTCAATATTCAATTCAATATTCAATATTCAATATTCAATATTCAATATTTAATATTCAATTCAATATTCAATATTCAATATTCAATATTCAATATTCAATATTCAATTCAATATTTAATATTTAATTTAATATTCAATATTCAATTTAATTTAAAATTAATTTTTTATTTTATTTAGGTTTTTATGGAAAAGCTTATATGAAAATGCCCAGAGTCACTTGAAAATGTAGAATTAATTTTCCTCAAATTTTTTTACATTTTTTCTTTTCAATTATTTCCTTTTCAAAACTTTTTTTTAAAAAGAGAACAAAACCAAAACGAAAAAAAGATTTTTTTTCTCTTCTTTTTTGTTAAATAAAGAAATTTTTTTTCATTTTTTTTTTTCATTTTTTTTTTTCATTTTAATGAATTTTCTTGAAAATTATAGAATTGAATTAGAAGATTTAGCTCCTAATGATGATGCAGCAATTGCAAACCTTTCTGTAATTGCAAATGAAAACAAAGCTTCTTTTAGGGAAATTGGCAATTTATTAATTGAACAAATAAAAAAAGTAACTTTTAAATTAAATTAATAAAAAAATCACAAATTTTTTGTCTTTTGTTTTTTTTTTCTTTATTGTGATTGTCATTATTGTTATTATTATTATTATTATTGTTATTATTGTTTTTGTTGTTTTTGATATTTATTTATGCTTGATATTGTTAATTATCAATTGGTTGTTAATGTCAAATTTGTTGTAGGAACGAGTTTAAAAAAATTCAAGAAAAAAAATTTAAAAAAAAAAAACATTAGTTTTGTTTAACGATTAAATTTAAATTTGGATGAAAAAAAAATACAAAAACAAGAAAAAAACAATTTAAAAAAAACAATTTAAAATAAAAAATTTAAAATAAAAAATTAATTTTTCCTTTTTCTTCTTTAAAAAAAAAATTAAAAAAATTAATAATAAAAATCTTTTTTTTTCTTTCAATAATTTGTTTAATTTTTCAAAAAAAAAAACAAAAATCAATTTTAAAAAATTTTTAACAATAATTTGAAACAAACAAACAAAATAATAAAATTTTGAATTGAAAAAAAAAATATTATTAAAAAAATTAGGTTGAACCAAATTTACAAAGAAATTTTCTTCATTTAATTGATAGAATACTTAGAGATGTAGATGGAGATTATGTTAAATTTTTTGAATCCAAAATTGATTTAATAATAACAATATTATTAAAATCAGATAAAGAAAATTCACAAAGATTTATGATGGATTATCTTCTTAAATGGGATGAAGATGGATTATTTCCACATGAGTTTATATCAAAAAAAATGAATTTCATTTCAGATTTTGATATAGAAAATGAAAATTTAAACCAAAATCAAAATCAAAACCAAAATCAAAATCAAAATCAAAATCAAAATCAAAATCAAAATCAAAATCAAAATCAAAATCAAAATCAAAATCAAAATCAAAATCAAAACCAAAATCAAAATCAAAATCAAAATCAAAATCAAAATCAAAATCAAAAATCAAAATCAAAATCAAAATCAAAATTTTCACTTCAATGAACAAAATTTTTTGAATCAAATGAACCAATTTAATAATTCAAACAATATTCATAATTTGAATCAAAACCAAACAAACAATATTCACAATTTGAATCAAAACCAAAATCAAGATTTTAATCAAATTTTAAATCAAATTCAATTTCAAAATCAAAATAATTCAAATCATTTTCCTTTCAATCCAATTAATCCACCTTTTCCATTTCATTTACAAAATTTCTTAAACCAACCACTTCAACAACCACCAAATATAGTGAATCCAACAAATCCTCATTTTAATCCTCAAAATTTACCAAATGATTTTAGACAAACACAAGAAGGAACAGATCCATTTTTTTTATTTCCAAATTCAAATAATTTACATCCAAATTTAATTCAAAATCAAAATCAAAATCAAAATCAAAATCAAAATCAAAATTTAAATGAAAATTTAATTCAAAATCAAAATCCAAATTTAAATCAAAATCAAAATCAAAATCAAAATCAAAATGAAAATCAAAATCAAAATCAAAATGAAAATCAAAAATCAAAATCAAAATCAAAATCAAATAATTCATGCTCTTTCTCTCGAGAATTTAAATTCAAAATCATTAATGTTCACAAATCAAAAAGTTATTGATTCACTTTATAAGAAAAGTAAACAATGTCATGAATGTGGACTTCGATTTAATGATTCACAAAAATATTCAAATCATCTTGATTGGCATTTCCGTAAAAAACAACACGAAACCGCACGTAATGAAAAGAAACTATCAAGAACATGGTTTTTGCAAGTTAACGAATGGGTTGAAATGAATGAATTAATTGAATTTGCAGAAAAAAGTACACCTTCTTTTTTTGATTCAAATGAGAACGAAAATAATAAAGAAGAAAAAAAAGAAGAAAAAAAGAAAAATAATCAACTTGTTATTGCTGATGAAGATCAAGAAGCAAAATGCGCAATTTGTCATGAATCTTTTGATAAATCTTGGGATAGTTCACTTGAACAATGGGTTTATCTAAATGCCGTTAAACTTGATAATGGAAATCTTGTTTGTGGAACTTGTCAAAATTCCCCTTTAAATCAAAAACATTTTTTAGATGATCAATTTAATTTTTTAATCGAACCAACAAAAAGAAAAAATGTTATTTAAAGATTAATTTTCTTTTATTTTCTTTTTATTTTCTTTTTTTTCTTTTTATTTTTTGCTTTTTTTTTAAATAAAAAATTTTTTTTTTCATTTTTTTCTTTTTCATTTTTTTCTTTTTCTTGTTGTTTTTTTTTCTTTTCTTTTTTTTTTTAATTTTGAAAATCTTTTACAATTCAAAAATATTTCATTAACAATGACTTCAAAATCAGCACAAAAAAAGTTATTAACTTTTCAAGATATGTCAAGAAATGGGATGAAACGTTTAAAATCTTTAAGCGAATATCTTGGTAATTAACTTTAAAAAGAAAATAAAATTCTAAAAGAAAATTTTTAACTTAAAAGAAAAAAAAATTTTAATTAAAAAAAAAATAAATTTAAAATTAAATTAAATAGAAATGATTTCAAAACCCGAACAAAATAACTTTTTTATTGATAATTATTCAGATATTTATCAATTAATTCTTGATTCTTTTCATGGTTATCAAACTGGGGGATCTGTTACAAAGAAGAAAAGTAAAAATAAACCTTTTTTTTTTTAATTCTTCTTCTTTTTTTTTTTCTTAATCTTATTTTTCTTCTTTCTTTTTTTTTTCTTTTCTTTTTTAGAATTAAAACCTCCTACTTCAGCTGAATTAAATGTTTTATTTCATCTTTTGGAACAGTTATTAATTTCTGTGAAGGAAGTTATTCGCAAAAAATGGCAAAATCGAAGCATGAGTAATATTTTTTTTATTAGGAAATTTAAAATTCAATTAAAATTTAATTAAAATTTAAACAAAATTAAAACAAAATTTAATTAAAATTTAATTAAAATTCAATTAAAATTTAAATAAAATTTAATTAAAATTTAATTAAATTTAAACAAAATTTAAACAAAATTAAATTTAAATTAAATTTAAACAAAATTTAAACAAAATTTAAACAAAATTAAATTAAAATTTAATTAAAATTTAAACAAAATTTAAACAAAATTTAATTAAAATTAAATTAAAATTAAATCAAAATTTAATTAAAATTAAACAAAATTTAAACAAAATTAAATTAAAATTAAATTAAAATTAAATTAAAATTTAATTAAAATTCAATCAAAATTAAATTAAAATTTAAACAAAATTAAATCAAAATTTAAACAAAATTTAAACAAAATTTAATTAAAATTTAAACAAAATTTAAACAAAATTTAATTAAAATTTAATTAAAATTTAAACAAAATTTAAACAAAATTTAAACAAAATTAAATTAAATTTAAATTAAAATTAAACAAAATTAAACAAAATTTAAATTAAATTAAATTAAATTTAAATTAAATTAAATTAAATTTAAACAAAATTAAATCAAATTTAAATAAAATTTAAACAAAATTAAACAAAATTTAATTAAAATTCAATCAAAATTAAATTAAAATTTAAACAAAATTAAATTAAAATTAAAACAAATTTAAACAAAATTAAACAAAATTTAATTAAAATTTAAACAAAATTTAAACAAAATTTAAACAAAATTAAATTAAATTTAAATTAAAATTAAATTAAAATTTAAACAAAATTTAAACAAAATTTAATTAAAATTAAACAAAATTTAAATAAAATTTAAACAAAATTTAAACAAAATTTAAACAAAATTAAAACAAAATTTAAACAAAATTAAATTAAAATTTAATTAAAATTTAATTAAAATTAAACAAAATTTAAACAAAATTTAATTAAATTTAAATAAAATTTAAACAAAATTAAACAAAATTTAAACAAAATTAAATTAAAATTAAATTAAAATTTAAACAAAATTAAACAAAATTTAATTAAAATTAAATCAAAATTTAATTAAAATTAAACAAAATTTAAACAAAATTAAATTAAAATTAAATTAAAATTAAATTAAAATTTAATTAAAATTCAATCAAAATTAAATTAAAATTTAAACAAAATTAAATCAAAATTTAAACAAAATTTAAACAAAATTAAATTAAAATTTAATTAAAATTTAATCAAAATTTAAACAAAATTTAAACAAAATTAAATTAAATTTAAATAAAATTTAAACAAAATTAAATTAAATTTAAATAAAATTTAAACAAAATTAAATTAAATTTAAATAAAATTTAAACAAAATTAAATTAAATTTAAATAAAATTTAAACAAAATTTAATTAAATTTAAACAAAATTTAATTAAAATTTAATTAAAATTAAATCAAAATTTAATTAAAATTTAATTAAAATTAAATCAAAATTTAATTAAAATTAAAACAAAATTTAAACAAAATTAAATCAAAATTTAATTAAAATTAAATCAAAATTTAAACAAAATTAAATTAAATTTAAATTAAAATTAAAACAAAATTTAAACAAAATTAAACAAAATTTAATTAAAATTTAAACAAAATTTAATTAAAATTAAATTAAAATTTAAACAAAATTAAAAACAAACCAAAATTTAATTAAAATTAAAACAAAATTAAATTAAAATTTAAACAAAATTAAATTAAATTTAAACAAAATTAAATTAAAATTAAATTAAAATTTAATTAAAATTAAATCAAAATTAAATTAAATTTTAATCAAAATTAAATTAAAATTTAATCAAAATTAAATTAAATTTAAACAAAATCCAATTAAAATTTAATTAAAATTAAATTAAAATTAAACCAAAATTTAAACAAAATTTAAACAAAATTAAATAAAATTATAAAAATAGTTCAATTAATGGAGTTTCTATGTTCATTTGATAACAGTTTTTCAGTCAGAACAAATGGATTTCGAATGCTTTTATTATTTATTGAAGCCCAAGAAGATGCAATAGATTCCAAATCTGATGCAATACTCAAAAATTCAATATCTATGGAACCATTTCTAAAAGATTATACTCCAAATACAGTTACATTCTCTTCTCAACCAATTAGAGGTTTTTATTAATGAAAATAAAAATATAAAATTAAAAATAATTTATATTTATATTTATATTTAGATTTATATTTATATTTATATTTATATTTATATTTATATTTATATTTATGTTTATGTTTATGTTTATATTTATATTTATATTTATATTTATATTTATATTTATATTTATATTTATATTTATATTTATATTTATATTTATATTTATATTTATATTTATATTTATTAGTTCCTGGAGTTGGAACAAAAGAAAAATGCCAAAATTCTGTCGAAGAAAATCTCCAATTATTTGAAACTTTACTTAAATTTATTACTGAAAGTGCATCAAATAAAAGATTTTGGTTTGATTTATTAAGAAAATTATTTTTTACAACACTTTATCCAACAGTTTGCAAAGAACTTAATATTATAGATAAAGAAGATGGTAAAAGAATTAAAAATAAAATTAAAATTAAAATTATAATTAAATTTAAAATTAAAATTAAAATTAAAATTAAAATTAAAATTTAAAATTAAAATTAAAATTAAAATTAAAATTAAAATTAAAATTAAAAATTAAAATTAAAATTAAAATTAAAATTAAAATTAAAATTAAAATTAAAATTAAAATTAAAATTAAAATTAAATTCATTAAAGAAACTGGATTTAGAACACAATGCCCAATTGAAATTGAAATTATGATTATCGATTTTCTTCAGAAATGGATTGATGATGATAAAATGAATGCAGTTCTATTCGAACAATTTGATGATACAAGAATTATTCTTGAAATTCACAGACAATCACTTCTTCTTCCAACAGCAAATGAAAAAACTGTTAATGAAGTGATTTCACGTTATGAACAATGGATTATGGTAATTCTAATCTATTTATCAATAATTTAAAAGAAAAAAAATATTTTGTTTTTAACATTTTTTTTATCCGATTTTTTTTAGAGCAAAAAAAAACCAGAAATTATCAGAAAAAGATTGCAATGGTTCCTTCGTGAATTTATTACTCATATAATTAATGCTTTAAAAATAACTACAAGTAAATCAGATATTTCTATTCTTTCTGCTAGATTTGATAGACTTTTTGCTATATTTGAAAAAATGTCAAAACAACAAAATGATTATTTATCTCATCAAACTTGGTAAAAAAAAGCAAAAATTTAAAACAAATATAACAAATAATTCTAAAATAAATTTAAAACAATTTTAAAACAATTTAAAACAATTTTAATTTAACAAATAATTCTAAAACGATTTTAATTTAACAAATAATTTTAATTTAACAAATAATTTAAAACAATTTTAATTTAACAAATAATTTTAATTTAACAAATAATTTAAATTTAAAACAAATAATTCTAAAACGATTTTAATTTAACAAATAATTTTAATTTAGCAAATAATTTTAATTTAAAACAAATAATTCTAAAACAATTCTAAAACAATTTAAAACAAATAATTCTAAAACAATTCTAAAACAATTTAAAACAAATAATTCTAAAACAATTTTAATTTAACAAATAATTTTAATTTAACAAATAATTTAAATTTAACAAATAATTCTAAAATAATTTTAAAACAAATAATTTTAATTTAACAAATAATTTAAATTTAACAAATAATTCTAAAACGATTTTAATTTAACAAATAATTTTAATTTAACAAATAATTTTAATTTAACAAATAATTTTAATTTAACAAATAATTTTAATTTAAAACAAATAATTCTAAAATAATTCTAAAACAAAAAGGTCTCATTTATTAATAAGCACAACAGATGCAATATCTTATTTGTATAAATCAATAAATCAAAATCCTGATGCAGGAAAAATTTTTAATAATGTTGCAGGAAATTTTTTTGGAGTATTATTATTATTGTTAAAAAAACAAAAAACAGAGAAATTTTAATTCGAAATTTTTTACTTCTTTTTAATTTAACAAGGGAATATTATCTATTTGGATGAATGCAAAAACAACAAAAGTTTATTTATGGAGAAAATTAAAAGAGTTATTTGTTCTTTGCAAAGAGAAGCTTCCAGTTATTGTTCAATGGAAGGTATTTTAAATTTAAATTTAATTTTAATTTTAATTTTGATTTTAAATTTTAATTATAATTTTAAATTTAATTTTAATTTTAAATTTAAATTTAATTTTAATTTGAATTTTAATTTTAATTTTAATTATAATTTTAAATTTTAAAAATTTTTTAGAGAATGTTAATTAAATTAACTGTTCAATTTCATCATCTTTTCTCAACTTCTGAAAAGTTTCTTTCTACAAAAGAGGAAGCTGATCTTTCTCGTAGAAGAGAAGATGTTCTTATTTTATTAGCAGATAAAGATAGAAGGAATAAATATACTTTTGTAAAAAAAGAAAAACAAAAAAAATTTTTTAAATAAGAAAATTTATTTAAAACATTTTTTTGTTTTTGAATTTGAATTAATTTTTAAATTTAGGATCCACCAAAAGATATTCAACTTATTCCAACAACAACTAGTGAAGAAAAAGAAATTCAATATTTGTACAATTTATTTTATTTAATTGAAAATTTATTTTATTTAATTGAAAATTTATTTTATTTAATTGAAAATTTATTTTATTTAATTGAAAATTTATTTTATTTAAAATCTTTTTAGTACAACATTTGATGAAAGAATGTGGGGAAAAAATCTATCTATTCTTTATTGGTCTAAAATATTCCGTAAAAATAATTTATTTATATTTTAATAAGAAAAAAAATTTTTAATTGATTTATTTTTTTTTTGGATTAGATCTCCTTGGAGATGTTAATTTAATTCAAGATCCTGAAATACATGCATATGCTATATCTGCTTATGTTGAAGTTTTTGATATCTTTTTAAGAATAAAATCACATATTCCATCAAGTGATTAAAAATTAAAATTAAAATTAAAATTAAAATTAAAATTAAAATTAAAATTTAAATTAAAATTAAAATTTAAATTAAAATTAAAATTAAAATTTAAATTAAAATTAAAATTAAAATTAAAATTAAAATTTAAATTAAAATTAAAATTAAAATTTAAATTAAAATTAAAATTAAAATTAAAATTAAAAATAAAATGAAAATTTAAATTTAAAATTAAAATTAAAATAGATATTTTTTCAAGAGATCCACCATTTTTTAATTTATTTTTACCAATATTTTCAAAATCTTGCTTTGATAGTGATGCTCATAAAAAAGGTAGATATATTGGATGTGGTGGATTATCTATTATGTTGTGTCGTTTCCAAAAACCGATTCCTGATGAATTTCTTGCAGTGTTTTATTTGGCATTAACACATGTACAAAACGATTTTGAGTTTAATTATATGACAATTATTTGACAATTATATGACAATTATTTTATATTTATTTTATATTTATTTGATATTTATTTTATATTTATTTGATATTTATTTTATATTTATTTTATATTTAGGCTCTTTCTATTAATGACCATGATTTACATTGCATAATTTTAAGATATACATCACATATATTTGGATATTCATATTCTGGAGCAAATTGTTTAATCAATCCATATCTAACAATGCTAGAAGAATTTGTAATTTATAAAATATTTATTTAAAAAATTTATAAAAAAAATATTTAAAAAATTTATAAAAAAAATATTTAAATAATTTATAAAATAAATAATTAAAAAATTTATAAAATATTTATTTAAAAAATTTATAAAATAAATGATTAAAAAATTTATAAAATAAATATTTAAAAATAAAATTTATAAAATAAATAATTTAAAAAATTTATAAAATAAATAATTTAAATAATTTATAAAATAAATATTTAGTTAAGCCCAAATTATGGACATGAAATTGATGACAACATTCTTGTTCATGCAATAACACTATTATCATCAATAATAGCAGTTCAAGATCAATTTTCAGGAGTTGAATTATTTGATTTTGGAAAGATTCGAGAATTTAGGAAAGAAAATATTGAAGATTTTGTTCGAATTCAAAATGTAGTTGATGAAGAAATTGGAAATCGAACAGGTTTTGCAAGAGAAATGGATGAAATGAAGAAAGAAAATCCACAACAAATACCAGAAATGTGGAACAAAGAAAGACAGCGACAAAACGAAGTGCGAGAAGACTGGAGACGAAGAGGAATATTGAGCTCAATTTTAACAATAATGACTAACATTAGAAAAATTCGATTTAGAATTGTTAATATTTTTAAAGCTTTAATGACAAAACCTCAATCAGAACTTATTTCTATTTATGTTCTATGGGTTTTGTGCTCTGTTTGTGCTGTTGAAATGAAAGCAAAGTCTCAAAATGATTTCCAAGTTATACAAGGTGCTTTTGGTGTATTTTTACAATTTTTAACTCATTCTATTCCAGAAGTTTGTCAAACTGCTGCAAATTGTATTTCTTTTCTTTCTGTTTTTTCAGAATCTTTTCATCGCTTAGATAATGTAAGATTTATTTTAAATTAAAATTAAAATTCATTTTAAAATTCATTTTAAAATTAAAATTAAAATTATTTTAAATTAAAATTAAAATTTAAAATTAAAATTAAAATTCATTTTAAAATTAAAATTAAAATTTATTTTAAAATTAAAATTAAAATTCATTTTAAAATTAAATTTAAAATTAAAATTAAAATTCATTTTAAAAATTAAATTTAAAAATTATAAGAACTTTGTCCCAAAACTCTTGGAACAACTTAGTATGAGAGTAATCGAAGGAATTGAACAAGTAAAAAGAGAAACAGAAAAAGAAAAAGAAAAAGAAAAAGATAAAAAGCAACAACAACAATTACCAAAGGAGATATTTGTTCCACCATTTCTCCAATACATTTTAGAAACATTAGATCAATGGGTATTAGATTCAGAATTTGCACTAAGAAACTCAAAAATGTGGGCAACAATATTCCAATCAATAACAGCATGCCTGCAATATTTCAACGCAAATTCACCAATTTATTTAATAGCAAAAGAACTTGAAATAAAGGATCCATTTGAGGATCCAACGGAACAAACACAACAAACACCGAAAAAATCGCGGAAAAAAGAGAAAGAAAGAGAGAAGGAAAAGGAAAGAGAAAGATTAGAAGAATTGGCAAAAAATTCCGATAGATTATCAATGACTGCAGAAACACTCCTTCTGCATTTATTGGAGCATTACAATAACTTCCCATTTGAAGAAGGACCAGAATTAGTCTCGTCAATTATCGACGAGAAAGTAGATGATATTGAAGAAAATCAAAGAGCTCCAATCGATGAATATTCACAAGTTTTTGCTTTTGGATCAAATACGTTAATTACTGTGCAAAAATTGCCCGATCCAAAAGACAGAATGATCAGAGTAGTTATCAGAGATATCACAGGGAAATATGTCTGGGATGTGGAAATAATATCGAGTTTAAATATAGACGACGAAAGAAAACAAGCGATTGAGGATCAAAATATGAACGAGAATATAAGTCAAGACTTGGATTCAAAACAAATTACAAAATCCGGATATTCGCAAGAAAAAAGCAATATTGAAGTTGAAAGAGTTGATTACCAAGACACGCTGAATAAGTTCGAACGGGAGAAGGCAGAATTCCCAGTCTTCAACCCACAAACAAACATCTCTCACGTCAATGTTTTCGATGAAACACTTTCTTACATCTCGGAGAAATTCGACGAGCACTTTATAAATCCCCCCGAAGACAGTGTCAAACAACCTGTTGTGGAACTTTATCGGCGACAAGAAGTGGGGCTTGATAAGTATTCACAAACGCTTGATGAAAACAAGCGACGGGGAAAAGAAGCAAAAGAAACATGTCCATCAAAACCGATCAATTTATCTCATTTTTGCCGTTTATTTTTAACACATTTGGGATTAATGAACCTGAAGAACCAAGATCAGTTAATCCAGCTCCCTAACAACACTAAGGTCCAACGGTCGCTCAGCGAGCTAGACAAGCGAGCAGACCGCGAAACACAGAAAATTGGAGTTGTTTATATAAATCAGGGACAATCAAGTCAAAACGAAATTTTAATGAATGAAAACGGATCTCCGCTTTATGAAGAGTTTGTCAATACTCTCGGATGGGATGTCGACGTTGTAAAACACTTGGGATATCGCGGAGGTCTTGATATTTACTCTGGAAATGATGGTTTGACAACACCATATTTTTCAACGCCTGATCTCGAGGTTGTTTTCCATGTGATTACGCGAATGAAAAACAACCCGAACGACGACAAACAGATCCACAAAAAACGGCATGTGGGTAACGATATTGTCCACATTGTGTGGTCTGAAGATCTAGAAGACTACAACCCTCTGACAATCACTTCACAATTTAATTTTGCGCATATCATCATCTATCCTCTCCCCAACGGAATGTTCCGGACACAGATTTTCTCAAAGCCTGGAGTCTCTTTTTTCGGCCCCATTGTCGATGGCATGATTATTAACAAATCCACTCTTGGTTTCCTTGTTCGTTCAACTGCTATTCTTGCAAACCGTTATGTCAGGAATAAACAGCAAGGTTATAAAAAACCGTTCCCTACTCGCCAGCAACTTGTCACTGAAACAATCACAAGATACCAAATTAAACCTTCCTTCCCTGATTACTACGGTTCAAAACTTATAGGCAAATCTTCCGCTCAACAAACAATTTCAGATAAACCTCAAACAAAACAAGTTTAATTTTTTTCACCTTTTTTTTTTTCTTTCAAAATTTTTTCTTTTTCTTTTTTTTTTGACACTTTTTTTTTGACACTTTTTTTTTCGAAATTTGTTTTTGTTTTCTTTTCTTTTTTACTCAACAGAAAACAAAATTAACCAATTAAATTTTACTTTTTCAAAAAACAAAAAACAAAAAACAAAATTAAATTTTTTTTTATTTTTTTTCATTTTTTTTCTCAATGATTTCAATTTCTAATTTAAATAAAAATATTAATAAATCAGATTTATCTCAAATTTTTTCAAAGTTTGGAAATATAATTTCAATTGAAATTTTTCTTGTAAATTTTAAATTTTTAATTTTTAATTTTTAAATTTTAAAAAAACAAATCAATAAAAAAAAAAGAATAAAGAAAAAGATAATTTGAAATCAAAAATAAAATTCTCAGAAACATTTGAAGCAAAAAAAGCTGTAGAAAAAATGAATGGAAAACATTTAATGAAAAAGTAAAAAGAAATTTTAATTTAAAATTTTAATTTGAAATTTTAATTTAAAAAAAAAAAGTATTTTGAAAGTAAAATTAATTGAAGAAAAAGAAAAAGAAAAAGAAAAAGAAAAAGAAAAAGAAATTTCTAATTCTCAATTTAAAGAAATTTCTAATCAAATTGAAAAAATTTCTTTCAAAAATAAAAACGAATCAAATTTATCAGAAAATTCATTAAAAAATTTAATTGAAATCCGAAATTTACCAAATCAAATTACAACAGAAGAAGTTAAAACTTTATTTAATGTTTTTGGAGATATAATTTCTTGTCTCTGGAATGTAAAAATGATCATTATCAAAAAAAAAAGAAAAAATTTGGATTTAGAAAAATATTTATTTATCAAAAAAAAAATTTGGATAGGAAATGAATAATGAAAAAATTGCAGTTATTGTTTTTAAATCTCCAATCTCAGCGATTCACGCAAAAGAACAAATGAATGGTTTAAGTATTGATGGTAAAAACTTATCAATTCAATTAGGAATAAAAAAAAATGAAGAACAAAATCAGAAAAAATTATCAGAAAAAATAATTGATTCACGATGTTTAGTTTTAAGGAATATGTGTGAACCATCTGAAATTGAAAATTTAGAAGAAGAAGTTAGAGAAGAATGCAATAATTTTGGAGAAATTGAAAGATGTCATATTTATATTGCTGAAGAAGCTGTTCTTGTTAAAGTTTTTGTTCTTTTTAAACAAGTTTCTTCTGCAAAACTTGCACAAAGAGGTATAAATGGTAGATTTTTTGCTGGAAGAGTTGTTGTTGCTGATTTTTATGAAGAAATTAAATTTTTCAATCAAGATTATTCTGGATAAAAATTCAAACAAAATTAAATTTTAATTTTTATCCGATTTTAATTTTAATTTTAAATTTTAATTTAAATTCGAAAATAAATTTTAATTTTAATTTTTATCCAATTTTAATTTTAATTATGATTTTAATTTTTAATTTTAATTTTAATTTTAATTTTAATTTTAATTTTAAATTCGAAAATAAATTTTAAATTCGAAAATAAATTTTAAATTCGAAAATAAATTTTAAATTCGAAAATTAATTTTTCATTTTTCAATCAAAAAAAAACATGTCAGAAGAATGGGTTAAATTATATTCCAAAATGCTTGAAAATGAAGAATTTCAACATCTTCATCAAAAATCAGGATGGTTTGATATTTCAGAAGTAGAAGATTGGGAAGAATATGTTTTAGATGTAATCAAAGACAAAATGAAGGATAATTCAAGAGTATTTGAAGTAGGATGTGGATGTCTTGCATTTCTAACTGTGATCAAAAAAAACTATAAAAATATCACAGTTGGAGGAATAGATGGAATGAAGGAAAATGAAATATTCATCAAATCAAACCCATTAATTAGTGAAAATGAATATCAAAATTTTCATAACGGAATAGTTCCAAATTCACTTGAAAAATTAATTGAAGATCATAAAGATTATATTAATAATTGGGATATTATCCTCAGCAATAGTATGTTCCAATACCTTTCTTCCCATGAAGATGCTGAAAGAACAATTCGTTTAATGCTTAAAATGTCTTCGGATAATGGTGTTATTATCCTTTCTGATATTATGGATTCCGATTTCGAAGATGAAACTGAACCTATTTTGCAAAATTATTGGGGTCAAAATTATAAGAAATCTCTTCAAAAATATTTATATTTTCCTCAAGATTGGTGGAAGAGATTTACTTTGGATTCAAATATTGATTTAGAGATTAAAAGAGTTCAAACCGAAAAATATCATCGAAAAAGACAACGTTATTGTGTTTATTTGATGAAGAAATCGAATTAAAAATCAAAATCAAAATCAATTTAAAAATCAAAATCAAAATTAAATATCAATTTAAATATCAATTTAAAAATCAATTTAAAAATCAATTTAAATATCAATTTAAAAATCAATTTAAATATCAAAATCAATATCAAAATCAAATAAATTTTCCATTTTAAATTTATTATTTTTATTTTCAATTATTATTTTATAAAACAAAAGAAAAGAAAAAAGAAAAAATAAAATTCAAATCATTTTTCTTTAAAAAATCCAAAATTAAATTTAAAAATTAAAAAATTAAAAGCAAAATTAAAAGCAAAATTAAATCCAAAATTAAAAAGGATAAATTAAGTGTGAAAAATTTGTCAATCAACTAAACAAAAAGAAATAAAAAAGCAAAGAAACAAAGAAAGAAAGAAAGAAATAAAGAGCAAATTAAATTCAATTACAAATGTTGATAAAAAAGAATATAAGCTGATGAAGAAGGATTTTCAATAGTATCAATAATTTTAACAGAACTATCATTAAATAAATACCATTTATCTTCATTTTGATCTCTACAAACAGAAGTATAATGACCACCTTTAAATGAACCATAATGATTAATAATTCCTGTCAGTTTAAATTGACATGATTGTTTTGGTTCTTTTTGACTTGAATTACAAATTTTTGAAAGATTTAATTTGTCAACTGGAAAAGAAATTGGTGATTTAATTTTTTGAATTTCGATAAAGAATTGTTGAGAATTTTGGTTTTTCTTTTGAATTTGTTCTTGATTTTCAAAATTATTGTTATTGTTATTGTTATTTTCAAAATTATTATTGTTATTATTATTTTCAAAATTATTGTTATTGTTGTTATTATTTTCAAAATTATTATTATTATTATTGTTATTTCCAAAATTATTGTTATTATTATTTTCAAAATTATTATTATTATTGTTATTATTATTATTATTATTTTCAAAATTATTATTATTATTATAAAAATTGTGATTAATAATATTGTTAATGAAATCAAATTGTTTTAATTTTTCATTCATTTTCAATTTTTCATTCATTTCATCTTTCTTTTGATAAATTTTGGCTGAAAACCTCTTTAAATGAACTATTAATATTTTTGGAAGATAAATAAAAGATGTTCTCTTTTTTGTTTTACAATTCTTATTACAATGTGAACAAAACAATTTATTATCATCAGTAAGAATTTCTTCTTCAGTAAATTTATCAAAAATTTGCTCCACATTTAAATTGATATTTTCTGAAGATTGATCAAGAAAATGATTTGAATGATTTCGAGCATTTGATTGAATTTGTGGATCATCAATATTCAAGGAAAGTGAGATTGAAAAAAAGGGTTCAAGTTTTTCTTTAGAATTATTGCATTCACAACAAGTTATAACAGTTTTTACAGTTCCTGCAAAAATATTTTCAATTGGAGTGCGTTCTCTGACTTGCGTTTGATCCGAAATATTCGATTTCGACTTCATTTCTTTAAGCATCTCTTCTTGTAAACCATCCAAAAAAAACGTTAAAAATTCATGTGCATCTTGTTGATTGTTTAAACCGAATTGTGGATACAATTTGGAAACTTCATTTCGTAATTTGGCAATTGAAACGCTTTCGAAATTTTTCAATGAATTGTATTTTCTTATAAATTTTTTGAATTTGTTAGAAATTGGTTGAAATGATGATAATTTGGAAATTAATGGAGTTCGAATGATATTTTGAATAACACTTGAAATATAGCAAGTATTTCCTAAATTTTGTATTCCAACTTTTTGATTTCCATTTCCATTTTTATTTTTATTATTTCCATTTCCGTTATTTTTATTATTTTGATTTCCGTTATTTTTATTATTTTGATTTGAAAAAATTATTTCTTTTGTTTTTTCGTTTTTTTTCTCTTTTTGTTTTGGTGGTGATTTAAATGCAATTGCTCCATTTTTAAGCTTGTTAGTTTGAATCAAATCATCTAATGAATCCCAATTCTTCTTCCAAATATCTTCTGTTCCTTTTTGAAAAGCAAGAGACTTAATAAAAAGTGTTTTATCTACTTTATTTTGAGTTGTTATTGGAATTTTTGTTTCAGTTAAACAGTTTCTTCTTGAATCCGTTAATGAATGATACACAACAGAAACTGGTGTGTTTGGTGTTGTTGGATCAAATAATAATTTTGTAATTCTCGAAAGCATTTCAAGATAAAAATGATTTTTTAAAAAATGAAAAAAAAATTTAAATTATTAAAAAAAAAAGGAAAAAAAAAAAGAAAATTTTTTCTTATTACGTTTACTTTTCAAAAAAATAAAAATAAATCAACTTTTAATTATTTGTTCACATTATTTTTTTAATAAAATATAAAATAAAGAAGATTTTAAATTTAAATTAAAATAATCCTTATTAAATTATTAAATAAAAAAATAGAATAAAAAATTAAATCAAAAAATATTAAATATTTTAATTATATTTAATTAATATTTAATAATTATTTTTTAATAAAATATAAAATAAAGAAGATTTTTAAATTTAAATTAAAATATTCCTTATTAAATTATTAAATAAAAAAATGGAATAAAAATTAAATTAAAAAATATTAAATATTTTAATTATATTTAATTAATATTTAATAAATATTTTTTAATAAAATATAAAATAAAAAATATTTTAAATTTAAATTAAAATAATTCTTATTAAATTATTAAATAAAAATGGAATAAAAAATGAAAAATAAAAATATTTAATATTTTAATTATATTTAATTAATATTTAATAATTATTTTTAATAAAATATGAAATAAAGAAGATTTTAAATTTAAATTAAAATCATCCCTTATTAAATTATTAAATAAAAAAATGGAATAAAAAATTAAATCAAAAATATTAAATATTTTGATAATATTTAATTAATATTTAATAATTATTTTTAATAAAATATAAAATAAAGAAGATTTTAAATTTAAATCAAAATATTCCTTATTAAATTATTAAATAAAAAAATGAAATAAAAATTAAATCAAAAATATTAAATATTTTAATAATATTTAATTAATATTTAATAATTATTTTTAATAAAATATAAAATAAAGAAGATTTTAAATTTAAATCAAAATAATCCTTATTAAATTATTAAATAAAAAAATGAAATAAAAATTAAATTAAAAAATATTAAATATTTTAATTATATTTAATTAATATTTAGTAATTATTTTTTAATAAAATATAAAATAAATAAGATTTTAAATTTAAATTAAAATATTTCTTATTAAATTATTAAATAAAAAAATGAAATAAAAATTAAATAAAAAAATATTAAATATTTTAATTATATTTAATTAATATTTAATAAATATTTTTTAATAAAATATGAAATAAAGAAGATTTTGAATTTAAATCAAAATAATTCTTATTAAATTATTAAATAAAAAAAATAGAATAAAAATTAAATCAAAAAAATATTAAATATTTTAATTATATTTAATTAATATTTAGTAATTATTTTTTAATAAAATATGAAATAAAGAAGATTTTAAATTTAAATCAAAATAATTCTTATTAAATTATTAAATAAAAAAATGGAATAAAAATTAAATTAAAAAATATTAAATATTTTAATTATATTTAATTAATATTTAATAATTATTTTTAATAAAATATGAAATAAAGAAGATTTTGAATTTAAATTAAAATATTTCTTATTAAATTATTAAATAAAAAAATGGAATAAAAATGAAATAAAAAAATATTAAATATTTTAATTATATTTAATTAATATTTAGTAATTATTTTTAATAAAATATAAAATAAATAAGATTTTAAATTTAAATCAAAATATTTCTTATTAAATTATTAAATAAAAAAATGAAATAAAAATTAAATAAAAAAATATTAAATATTTTAATAATATTTAATTAATATTTAATAATTATTTTTTTAATAAAATATGAAATAAAGAATGTTTTAAATTTAAATCAAAAATAATCCTTATTAAATTATTAAATAAAAAAATGAAATAAAAAATGAAATAAAAAAATATTAAATATTTTAATTATATTTAATTAATATTTAATAATTATTTTTTAATAAAATATAAAATAAATAAGATTTTTAAATTTAAATTAAAATATTCCCTTATTAAATTATTAAATAAAAAAATGGAATAAAAAATTAAATTAAAAATATTAAATATTTTAATAATATTTAATTAATATTTAATAATTATTTTTTAATAAAATATAAAATAAATAAGATTTTAAATTTAAATTAAAATATTCCTTATTAAATTATTAAATAAAAAAATGGAATAAAAAATTAAATTAAAAAATATTAAATATTTTAATTATATTTAATTAATATTTAGTAATTATTTTTTAATAAAATATAAAATAAAAAATATTTTGAATTTAAATCAAAATAATTCTTATTAAATTATTAAATAAAAAAATGGAATAAAAAATTAAATCAAAAATATTAAATATTTTAATTATATTTAATTAATATTTAATAATATTTTTTAATAAAATATGAAATAAAGAAGATTTTGAAAATTATTTTTTTTTTTTCATTTTTTTTATTTTTCTTTCTTTCTTTCTTTCTTTTCTTTTTAATAAATGAGTCGTTCAAGAAGAAGACCACTTGTTAGTTTTTTATTAATAATAAAAGCAAAAATTAAATTTCAAAAATAAAAATTTAATTTCAAAAATAAAAATTTAAAAGAATAAAAGAGAATTAGAAAAACAAAAAAGCGGTCCAACAATTTCGAGAGATAAATATCGATCACGAAAAAAAGTTGAATCAAGTGAAAGCAGTGATTATGAATCAACACAATCGGATCAAGAAGAAAATGAATTAAAATTTGAAAATCTAAAATTAAATAATGATCAAAAAAATCAAATGTTAAAAAAAGTCTTAATTGAAACTGAAAAAGAATTTGAAGAATCAAATAAGAAAGTAAAAAATATCGAGAAGGAAGTGAAAATTGATTTAAGCAGCCACACATTATCGGATGAGGAATATCTTAATTTCCTTAGTTATACGCAAGTTGTCAATGAAATGGTTTATGAATTCCAAGAATTTCAAAAAAATTTGATTCAACTCTTTACGTTATTTGACAATTTATATTTCGAAGGAAATCGAGATTTAAAGCGTTTTAGCGAACAATTATCGCGAGCAGATACAAAGCATTCAAGAGTGATTATTATTGAATATTGAATATTATTCGAAATTTCAAAGAAAAAACAAACAATTAAAATTTTGATGATAATTTTATTAATAATTTTTTTCTATTTATTCACAATAGAGATCTAAAAAGGCAAATATTTTTCTTTTGAAAGCTGTTTTGGAAGTTTTGAAATCATCCAAATGGCAAGATCGAACAATTTCAACAATTACAGATTTGATAATGAATCTTGATTTTGAAAATACAAATAATTTTAATCCTGTTATTCAACAAGTTATTGATACTTTAAGTACTGAAGGTGTTAAAATTTATTTAAATGATAATATTTTCATTCATCTAAATGGATTATTTGATCACATTTCATTTTCAACTTTATTCAAAAAGGAATTAACTGAAAAATTAATTCAAACTTTATCAACTCAAGAAAAATTCCAAATTCCAAAAGAAGGTTTTTTTTTTTTTTTTTTGAGAAATTTTAATATTTATTTGTGGAATTGAAACTTAAATTTTATTTTTGAAAAAAAAAAGGAACAAGAAAATTTTCAATTCTTAAAACTTTAGTTATGCAGAATTTTGATTCATTTTTAATGGGAATTGTTAATTTTGATAAAGTTATAAAAGCATTAAGAGGAATTTTAATTAAGTTTGAAATACCGAATGCTGGAGAAGTATTAAATCAAAATTCATTTGAAAATTCATTTATAAAATCAAAATTCATTTTAAAATTCATTTATAAAATTAAAATATAAAATTCATTTATAAAATTTAAATTAATTAAATAATTCATTTATAAAATTCATTTATAAAATTCATTTATAAAATTAAAATTAAAAATATCCAAAACAGTTAACTTTAGAAATGGTTACTTCAGCAAAGAAAAAAGCATTGGGAAAAACAATAACACATTTAATCAAAAGAATTATTATTCGAGATAACTTACCATCAATTAAAAAACATATGAACATTCTTATTCAACAAAAAGATGTCAAAATGGAAGTTGATTCACAAAGTAAAACATTAACAAACGAACAAATCAATTATTTAGTAGCACAAAAATCAAATGAAATTCTTGGAGATCATTTATATGCAAAAGATATAGCATTTGTAATTGCAACAATATCAGCAGCAATTGATATTGATTCAATGACTGCTTTTCCACTTTTATTCTTTAATTTTTTGGAACCACTTTCATTACTTATTCCCTTTATGAAAGCTGCAATTTCATCCAAAGTTATTATTCGATTTTCTGATGATGTTCTTTTTAGATCAAATGAAATCATTGAAACTTTGATTTCTAAATATATGAAAGTTTATGGTGATCATTATTTATCCCAAATTATTGACCCTTTTATTCAAGATGTTTGTAGAGCTCAAAAATCTTTTGAAGTGAATCCAGTTCTTGTAACAGAAGGTCAAAATGTTCAAGAAAATATGAATAATTTAAAGAATTATTTTCATAGATTTATTGATTCTCTTATTGATTCTATCCCTAAATTTCCTAATCGTCTTCAGATTTTATTCCAACATCTTAAACAAGAGATGATTCATAAAACAGATTGTTTAACTTTAATTGGAAGTTTTGTTTTTCTTCGATTTCTTTGTCCTGCTATTTTATCTCCCACAATTACTGGAGAAGATAAAAGTGAATTAAAATTCATTTATAAAATTAAAATTCATTTATAAAATTAAAATTTATTTATAAAATTAAAATTCATTTATAAAATTAAAATTCATTTATAAAATTAAAATTTATTTATAAAATTAAAATTTATTTATAAAATTAAAATTCATTTATAAAATTAAAATTAAAATTTAAATTCATTTATAAAATTAAAATTAAATTAAAATTCATTTAAAAAATTAAAATTAAAATTAAAATTAAAATCAAAATTAAAATTAAAATTTATTTATAAAATTAAAATTTATTTATAAAATTAAAATTCATTTATAAAATTAAAATTCATTTATAAAATTAAAATTCATTTATAAAATTAAAATTAAAATCAAAATTAAAAATTTAGCTCAACCATCTCCATCAGATAAGATTGCATTTAAATATATTTCTATTGTTGTTCAAACATTATCAAGTGGATTAACATTTACATCGAAACAAGCATATTTACAAGAAATAAATGAAGACATTACAAATCGACTTGATGATAGAAGTAGATTTATTGAATATATATCAGTAATTCAAATTTATAATTATAATTAAAATTAAAATTAAAATAAAAATTAAAATTAAAATTAAAATCGGATAAAAATTTAAAATCAAAATCGGATTAAAATTAAAATTAAAATTAAAATTAAAATTAAAATTAAAATTCATTTATAAAATTAAAATTAAAATTAATTTATAAAATTAAAATTCATTTATAAAATTAAAATTAAATTAAAATTCATTTATAAAATTAAAATTCATTTATAAAATTAAAATTAAAATTCATTTATAAAATTAAAATCAAAATTAAAATTAAAATTAAAATTAAATTCAAAATCGGATAAAAAATTAAAATCAAAATTAAAATCAAAATTAAAATTAAAATCGGAATTAAAATTAAAATTGAATAGAATATCCCAGAAGAAATTGATGAACAAGAAATAAAATCAGATTACCAAATACTCAATTCACACTTCCCATTCAATTTAATACGAAAAAAAAACAAATACAAACAAGAAGAATTTTTGATTCAAATGGAACTTGCATTTATTCCTTACAAATTTGGAGGAGAAACATTTCTACCGCATCTGGAGAAGGCAGGAATTGACAAAGCAACAGAAATGCTTCAGAAATTCTTAAAATATAATGGATACCTTGCAGATCATTTTAATCGAGTAGCTGCAATTTGTGGAGATATTTCAAGAACACAAACAAAACTTGATTTCACTAACAATGAAAATAATGAAAATAATGAAAATAATGAAAATAATCAAAATAATCAAAATAATCAAAATAATGAAATTAATGAAGAAAACTCGAATACTCAAAAGAAAACAAGGTTCAAAAGATACAACACTTTGGAGGAAAAAAGCCAAGAAAAGATGGAAAAAATGGAACAAAAAAATTTAAAAAGAAATCAATCAGAAGTTGCAAATAAGAAAACTCGTTCTTTGTCTCAACGTTTACTTGGAAGTAAGAAAACCGTTTTGAAATCAAATCCTCAAGTCGAGAAGGAAATGCTCCAAATGTGGGAAACTAGTTCACGTGTTGCAATTTCTAAACAAGGAGTAATGGTTCATCGAAATACTCAAGGTCTTGAATGGAAAAAACGTTTTGTTTGCTTGAAACTTAATATTATAGGCATTTTCAATAAGAAAAAAGACGAAAAACCGATTCGAGTCATACAGATTAATTCATCTTCTTTGATTTCGGTTATTCCTTATTCTGAGTTTAAGAAAAAAAATCTTTTTCAAATTACAAGAAAAAATGAAGAAATAAATGCTGATTATTTTTCATGTTCTTCTTCTGATTTATGTAATGAATGGGTGAATAATTTGAAGGAAATTCGAACCAGTTTAACACGTGATTTTTAAAGCAAATTAAAATCAAGAACTAAATTAAAAAATAATTAAAAAATAATTAAAAAATAAAAACCAAAAATAAAAATAAATTGGGAATTATTTAGTTGATTTTTCTTGAAGTAAAAAAAATAAGGAAACAAAAAATAATTGATAATTGATAATTGATAATTGAAAATTGAAAATTAAAAAATTAAAAAATTAAAAGAGAAATTATTTATCATCAGATGATAAAGAAATAAGAGGTTGTTGACTTATTGTTGGAACAAGTTGATGAGTATTAGTGTTATTGTTATTATTATTGTTATTATTGTTGTTATTGTTATTATTGTTTTCGTTTGTATTCTGATTATCATCATTGTCGTCAATAATAGGAGGAGGAAGAACAATTGTTTCGTCAATATCAAAATCTTTTAAATCAGGAGGAGGAATGATATTTTCATCAAGTTCAATTTCATCATTCAAAGGAGGGATGTTTTTTAGGGTTGAAGGATCAATATCAATATTGTCATTATCTGAGTTATGATTTGAAGAAGTGTAAGAGGAAGTATCTGAAGATTCGTAATCTGAGTTTTCCTTCTTGTTTTTTCTGAAGATTTGTTTGAGTTTTGATTTGAATTTTTTTTTAGTTGGAGGTTTTCCGTGTTTTTTAGAGTATTTTTCAAGAGAACGGAAAAGAACAGAAAGGGAACGTTTATCGAGAACGCGTGCGTCTTTGAGCCAGTAAAGAAGAGCATTTGAAGCGAAGGGAAGGATATCGTCCTGCCAAAGTATTTTACATTTTTGAGGATGAGAAAGGTTTTCTTGTTGTTTATCTTTATCTTTATCTTTTTCTTTTTCTTTTTCATTTTCATTATCATTATCTTTTTCATCATCTTTTTCATCATCTTTATCTTTTTCATCTCCTGTTAAAATATCCAGTTCAATTTCATCATTTTTATCTTTTTCATCTTTTTTATCATCTTCATCTTTTTCATCTTTTTCATCTTTTTTATCTTCATCTTTTTTATCTTCATCTTTTTGTTTTCATCTTCATCAAATGTATTGATTTTCCAATTATCCATATTTTCATCATTCAATTGATTCTGAGCAAAAGTAGAAATTGAATGAGAAATATTTGCGAATTTTTCACGATCTTCTTTTTCAGCATTAAGAAGCCAAGGAAAAATAGATTTAGGGACAGAATCATCTCTGAGGAAATGAAGAACCTCAGCAGTATTCCAAACACGTTTACCAGCAACAGGAACAGAATTTGGGGAAACAAGACCCTGAGATTGGAGATGGTTCTGGAGCTCAGCAAGCTCTAAAGCGCGGTCTTTTGCAAGAGCACGCATGCGTTTGCGATCATAAAAAATAGCGAAAATGATAAGAATAACTGCGGAAAGAACAGCAAGAATCACAAATGAGGAAAGTAAACGTTCAGTGGGCTTGTTTGGAAACTCGCGGCCGTAGAATAAGGTGCCGCCAAGAAGAACAAGAACTCGGATAATCAGGATTACAAACTCAAGACGGTTGTGTCGGGCAATTTTGTAGGGTCGAGTGTAGAGTTGAAGAAGAAGAACTACAAAAAGTGCCATCTCAACAAATGCTGCTTGCATCATTGGATAGCGAGACATGAAGAGCGCAAAGATGATGAACAGAAATCGGCGCAGAAAGATCCAGGATTCCCAGAGATATACCTCATCGGCAAAACGACCTGCGATGAGACCGAATTCTTCGCGGAAGGAAATTCGTGATTTGAATCTTCGCATGATGTAGATTAATCCGAATGGGATTCCGAAAACATAGATCAGGAAGAAAATAACCCCAAAAGCTAAAACAGCGCGATATTGCGAGCCGCTGCATGCGCGGAAGGGTTCTGGATCGAATACGGAGAAATCTCCCTCGTATCGTGTGCAATCCATGGAGCGCATGATCCACAGGGAAAGTGGGATGTATAGAAATGTTAGTGAAAATGTGAATGCGTTCACGCTGTTTTTGGCGAGAATGTAGAGCTCTTCCATTCGTCGGAAGTGGAATAATTTGCGCATTAATTTTAGCCATGCTCGACGAATTTTGCCGAATGTAGAAAATGTGGATGTGAGATCGAATACGTTGGGCCATTTGCGACGGAGTTTTTCGGCGCGTGGTTCGATGAAATATGCCCAAAGAGAAGCAAAGAAGTAGTATAAATAATAAGCAGCAGCGACAAAAAGAGGGAGGAAAAGAGCGACAACGAATTTCTCAGTGAATCCCATGTGGTGGTTGTAGCATTCTGAGGCTAGGAGATCGATATTGAGACTGGAGATTGAGAGGAACTCGAAAAATCGCACGACAGAATCAGACCAATTGAGCTCGAAGAAGCTAAGAAGGGCGGTTTCCTGAAGGAATCCGAAGAGGATTGTTAGCGGAGCGAGATAGAGCGGCGGAGGCGAGCCAAGAGAGGCCAGTTGATAGAACACCCAGCAAATAAAAACGAAGAAAAGAACAAATATCGCGATCCGCCATTTCGCGTTGGGTTCACATCCGTAACAAAAACTACCAAGTCGATACGCATCATCGGAACACTCGCCGCACATTCTACCCTCGTAGTTGTCTGCGCAGTTACCGCCGCCTGTGCAAGCCTGACGGGGAACGCACGGGAAAAAAAGAACCTCGTCTGCTGATCGGTTCCAATATCCGGCAGCGGAAAGGGGGATAATCATTCCGAGTTGAGAACAATCCCCCCCAATTGGACATTCTTTGCAATCACCCACAACCCCATAATATCCGGGCTTGCATAAACACTGCGTAAGATTGACTGCGCCCTTGTCCGCTGTCCGTGTGGGGTCGGGACAGTCGATGCATGATGATTGGTTGCTGATCGGGTTGTATTGGGTCACTGGACACAGAGAACACTCGCTTGCCGCAAGTCCCGAATAGCTTCCTGGATCGCAGATAAAACATGCGCGAGAGGCCACGGCTGAGGAATACGATCCTGGCTGGCAATCTGTGCAGACTTCCGCTGCAAATGTATCCGAAAATGTCCCTCTTCCGCAATCCGTGCAGAATCTGCTTTGGTTGTTCTGGATCTTTCCTGGCGCACAACCCAATGCAGATATGAAGATCTGCGAGTCGTTGACTGTCACCTCAAACTCCTTGAAATAATCCTGATACGGCGTGTCTGTTGAATCGAGCTCCTTTTCATAATAATACGGATACGTGCTGTTTGCGCTTGTGTTCTGTCGCGGATTAGAGTACGGATTATAATCCGCGCTTGTGGGTCCTTCATCAACAACAGTGCGCCAAAAACGTTCGCTGTAATCAAGATAGTTTGAGTTGTTGCTGTCTTGACTTGGCACGTTGGAAACATTGGCAGTTATTGTGACCGAATCGGATCCGTTTTGGATTATCGAGAAATTCTGTCCAACTTCAGGAACAAAGGGATAAAGAATAACAAAATCAAGGAGACCATCTATTGCAACGGAACTGCCAGGTTTTGTGAAGTTGATTTTCTCAAAATGTGTTGAATCATAAACGCGCGAGCGCAACATTCCTTCAACGGTTTGCGAATAATTTCCCTGAACAGTCAGCGTTCCGAAATCCAAATATAACGGTGATGTCCAATCAACGCCTCCCCAGAGACACCCTCCATCGTTAACAATATCTGCCTCAAGCACGCCAACACCTCGTACTGTTCCTTGATCCATCAGCATCCCTGTCAAAACCCTTAATATACCCCCATTTTCAATGAAAATATACGGGCTCCGATCGTAGTCGTGACTGCTTAAAATCGTGTCCGAGTGATCGTAGATGTACTTTGTCTCCAGCGAAAACACCTCAAGCTCTTGATCCTCCCCTATAATTATTTCCGCGCGTTTATCCGCATTGACCATGCTCGAATTAATTTGCAATTTATTCACCCGGTCAACAACCTCAATTGTCCCGAAATTAAAAAATGCCACTTCGTCGTTTTGTTCTGTTGTATTTTCGAAACCGATGCCAGTTGATTCATCGCCGAATTCGAAGATTCCGTGGTTCAAAATGCTTCCTGAAAAGTTCCAAGAAATTCCCGAAATTGCGAATTCGCCGTGGATTGTGAGGAAACCCTTGTCGACAACCACAGCACCTTCTGGCTCTACATAAAGCGCACCTGAGACGACGAATCCTTTGGCATTAGGATCCACTGAGATGTTTGGGAGCTGAGAAAAGAAGACAAGATGGGATCCGTTACCAACCGTAAAATTTCCTGTGTTTCCGCTGCAAATGTTCCCGCAAGGATGAGGTGTGGTTCCCTCGTTTTCTTCTGTTGTGTCAATTGTGAACATTGTTCCTGATGAGAGATACACTGTTGATTCCCATCCCATTGTCAATCCGTTGGTGCCTGTCCAACTTCCTCTTCCATTCGGCTCGAGAAAAACCTTCATTGAATCAAGCCATCTTGCGTTTTGTGTGTAATTGAACGTGTCCGTTCCGTCTGTTAGTTCGATCAACTGTTTCACTCGTATTTCTGTGTATTCAAATTGCTTTCCGCTTATTTTCCCCTGTTTCCAGCTGAAAGTTTTGGCTATTTCCATTGTTCCGGGCATGATGTAGATGTTTCCTTTCTCAATTTCAAGTGATGTTATGTTCGTGTTGTTAAATGTTGGTTGCGCGTTTGCGTTTGTATTGTTTATGTTCACTTGTATTCCGTATGCTGCTTGGGATGTGAATGAATTGTTTTGGAAAAGAACATCTGTCATGTTGAAGTTGTTTGATTTCACGACAATAAGGCTTGGTGTTATTGGTCCTGTGTAGATGTTTTGGAATGTGCAATTCTCGAATACGATTGACTATTTTTGATTTTATAAATTTATATATAAATTTATATTTAGATTTATATTTAGATTTATATTTAGATTTATATTTATATTTAGATTTAAATTTATATTTATATTTATATTTATATTTATATTTATATTTATATTTATATTTATATTTATATTTATATTTATATTTATATTTATATTATATTTCATATTTTATATTATTTATATATTTATATTTATATATTTATATTTATATTTATATTTATATTTATATTTATATTTATATTTATATTTATATTTATATTTATATTTATATTTATATTTATATTTATATTTATATTTATATTTATATTTATATTTATATTTATATTTATATTTATATTTATATTTATATTTATATTTATATTTATATTTATATTTATATTTATATTTTATATTTTATATTTTATATTTATATTTATATTTATATTTATATTTATATTTATATTTATATTTATATTTATATTTATATTTATATTTATATTTATATTTTATTTATATTTATATTTATTTTTATTTATATTTATATTTATATTTATATTTATATTTATATTTATATTTATATTTATATTTATATTTATATTTTATATTTATATTTATATTTATATTAATATTTATATTTTATATTTATATTTTTATATTTAATTTATATTTATATTTATATTTATATTTATATTTATATTTATATTTATATTTATATTTATATTTATATTTATATTTATATTTATATTTATATTTATATTTATATTTATATTTATATTTATATTTATATTTATATTTATATTTATATTTATATTTATATTTATATTTATTTTATATTTATATTTATATTTATATTTATATTTATATTTATATTTATATTTTTTATTTATTTATATTTTATGTTTATATTTTATATTTATATTTTTTATTTTTATTTATTTTATATTTTTATATTTATTTTTATATTTATATTTATATTTATATTTATATTTTATATTTATATTTATATTTATATTTATATTTATATTTATATTTATATTTATATTTATATTTATATTTATATTTATATTTATATTTATATTTATATTTATATTTATATTTATATTTTATTTATATTTATATTTATATTTATATTTATATTTATATTTATATTTATATTTATATTTATATTTATATTTATATTTATATTTATATTTAATTGTATTTATATTTCTATTTATATTTATATTTATATTTATATTTATATTTATATTTATATTTATATTTATATTTATATTTAGATTTTGATCTTGATCAAAAAATATTAATAAAAACATACATGAGTATCAAAATCGGAAAGTTCAAGAAAAGAAACATTAGCAGTAGAATAAATCTGTTGAAAAAAAACATTCACGAAAGAGATCTGAATAGAGACATTAGCTTGTTCGAAATTAGCCAAACGATTAACATTAACAATTTTCAAATTCTTAACAACAAAATTAATTTGAACCAAATCAAAAAGTTGATTTGTTGAATCACTTGGACATAAAGAAGCACCACAATCAAGAGTTAAAGTTGGTAAATCAACTGACTCTCTCCCTTTTAAAGTTAACTGAGTTGCATTTGTTGAGCCAAAATCTAAAGTTGTTGTCAAATGAAATCCAGGATATAGAACTATTGAATCCCCAGTAAATGCACTATCTATTGCTGCTTGTATTGATTGTCCTGGCATTATGTTGATTTCATTGCTAAATACTTGACTGATAATTGTTAAAAAAATTAAAAATATTATCTTCTTGTAATAAAATTTGATCATGAAATTGTAAAAAAAAAATAAATTGAAAATTGTTTTTTTTTTTGTTATTAATTATATTATTGTCAAAAAAAAAATTATGAGAAAAAAAAATGAAATGTTTTTTTTGTTTATTTAAAAAAAGATTGTTTGTTTTTTTTGTTTTGTTTGTTTGTTTTAAAAAAATTTTTTTTTAATTTTTTTTTTTTTTTTTGATTTTAAATAAAAAAAATAAGAAAGATGGTTATTTAGAAGATTTAATTTTTGTTCTTTTTTTCTTCTTTGTTTTTTTTTTTTCTTCTTTTTTTTTAAATTGAAAAAGCAAAAAAATTTTTTTAATATTTTTTTTTTCATTTTTTTTTTTTTTTTTTTTTTTTTAAGAATAAAAATTATAAATCTAAAAATAAAAAATTTAAATGAATCCAAAAAAACCAAGACCTTTACCAAAACTTCCCCCTTTATCAAGCAATGAAAATCAAAATCAAAATCAAAATTTAAATCAAATTGAAAATCAAAATGAAAATCAAAATTTAAATCAAAATCAAAATCAAATTCAAAATGAAAATCAAAATCAAATTGAAAATCAAAATGAAAATCAAAATGAAAATCAAAATGAAAATCAAAATCAAAATCAAAATCAAAATCAAAATCAAAATGAAAATCAAAATCAAAATCAAAATCAAAATCAAAATCAAAATTTAAATCAAAATCAAAATCAAAATCAAAATCAAAATCAAAATCAAAATTGAAAATCAAAATCAAAATCAAAATCAAAATCAAAATGAAAATCAAAATCAAAATCAAAATCAAAATCAAAATCAAAATCAAAATCAAAATCAAAATCAAAATCAAAATCAAAATCAAAATCAAAATCAAAATCAAAATCAAAATATAAATCAAAATATAAATCAAATTGAAAATATATCACCAAGAAGAAAAAGAAGAAATAAACCTAACCATACCTCAAGTATTTCATACAGATCCACTATACACCTTGGATCTTTCAAAATAAATCCAAACAATGCAGAAATAATAGAAAATCTAAATGAAATATCACCTTCTCATCAAAGAAAACAATTTTCTACAACTCAAGAAATTCTTAAATTAACAAAAGAAAAAAATAAAAAATTACCACCTAATCCAAAAAAAGGAAATAATCAACCTTTTAACACTAATATTGAAATAAATCAACTTAATCATACAAAAATAAATAAATCAAAATCACAAACTGAAAAATTACTTAAAAGCAATTCGTTAGAATTTCAGCAACCTAAATCAAATCTTGAAATTAGAAAAAATACATCAACAAGCATTAATTCAGTAGAAAATCATAAAATTAATTCTGATCTTCATCCTATTCATTTTAAAGGAAAAATTTCACGTTCAATTCAAGAAGAACTTTTAATGGAAATGAAATCTTTAAGACAAAGTCAAAACGAAAATTTAAATGAAAATTTAAATGAAATTGAAAAACAAATTGAAAAACAAATTAAAAATCAAATTAAAAGTAAAATTGAAAAACAAATTCAAAATTTAAATGTGAATCAAATTGAAAATGAAAATGAAAATCAAAATCAAATTGAAAATGAAAATCAAAATGAAAATGAAAATCAAATTGAAAATGAAAATGAAAATCAAAATCAAAATCAAAATCAAAATCAAATTGAAAATCAAAATCAAAATATAAATGAAAATGAAAATCAAAATCAAAATCAAAATCAAAATCAAATTTCAAAAATTCCAATTAAATTCCCTTCAAAAGTTCCAATTAAATTCCCTTCAAAAATTCCAATTAAATTCCCTTCAAAAATTCAATCTACTTCTTCTAATATTCCTAAATCTCGACCACCAAGACCAAAAGCACCACCACCAAAAATAATTAGAAAAGCACCAGTTCATAAAACTACAAATATCGCAAAACCAAAATTTCCAGCACCAAAAATAATAAATTCACCAAAAAATTCAAATTCAATAAATACATTTCCAAAAAATCCATCCCCAAAAAATATAAATACAATAAATACAAATCCAATAAATATAAATCCAAAAAATACAAATCCAATAAATACAAATCCAAAAAATATAAATCCAAAAAATACAAATCCAATAAATATAAATCCAAAAAATACAAATCCAAAAAATAAAAATCCAAAAAATATAAATCCAATAAATCCAAATCCAATAAATATAAATCCAAAAAATACATCTCCAAGAAATCCAAATCCAAAAAATATAAATCCAAAAAACCCATATGTAAATGAACAATCAAAAATCGAACCCAAAAATCTTCAAACAAAATATCAAAGAAATAGAGCAATATCATTTACAGAAAGAATGAGAAAATTTCAAAACACTTCTCCAGAAATAAATAAACAATCAAGTGAAAATAGATTTCGCAGAAAAAATGAATTTGAACCACAAGGAAATGTGAGAAAATTAAAACAAGAACTACAATCAAAACTCTTTGTATTTCCAACACAACCACAAAAAGAACAAATTCCAAAAGAAATTCCAAAAAAAATTCCAAAAGAAATTCCAAAAGAAAAAAAAGAAGAAAAAATTCTTCGTTTTCAATCAAATCCTCAATATATTGATTCTTCATCAACTGAAATTGACCAAGAAAAACTTAAACCAAGTAAATCTCTTGAACATATTCAAACAGAAAAAAATGAACCTTCTGTTGATGATCATAAAAAAACAGAGAAAAAAAGCAAAAATATTTTCTCAAAACTTAAATCTTCAAAAAATAAAGAAAACGAAAAGGAAAACGAAAAAAAACAAAAGCAAAAGCAAGAAAAGCAAAAGCAAAAGCAACAAAAACAAAAGGAAAAACAACAAAAACAACAAAAACAAAAACAAACAAAGCAATCAAAACAACAGAAAAAGAAACAAGAAAAAGAAGAAAAGCAAAAACAAATCGAAAGACAAAAACAAGAAGAGCAACAGAAACAACAAGAAAAACAAAGACAAGAAGAAGAAAGAGAAAAAATAGCAATGATGCTTAGAGAAAAATACGCTGAAATTCTTGCCCAAATTCGCGAAAGAACAAAAATTACAAACCAACTCATTGAAAACGAAAAACTATTTTATAATCAACTCACAATTTTCCAACAAAAATTTATGAAACCCATTGAAAATTCAAATTCTCTTCAACCTTTTCAATTCGAAACATTATTCGGTAAAACAAACGAACTCATTGAACATTCCAATAAAATTTATCAAAAATTAATGCGAGCATTTAAACAAAGTTCAGATGTTGGTGATTGCTTCTTCGAATTTGACTACTATCTTTTTAGAGATGTTTCAGAAGCTTATGATGATTCTCTTTACACAATGCTTTTGGCAAAAAGTAACAATGATAGCTTCAGAGAAATAATTGAAAAATGTGAAAAAGAAGCAGAAGGAAAGCAATTTACTGATTTTGTTATTCTTCCTTTGAAACACGTGAAAAATTATCATGATTTAATTGAATCACTTTTATTTAACACTGATTTCGAAAGTGAAGATTATGCAAAATTATATCCCTTTTACGAAGGTCTTGAAATTATTATGGATAGCAATCTTATAGCAAGAGTTTACAGATATGACAACCAGCACCAACTCATCCAGATTGAATCAAATATCGAAAATCTTGGTGATATTGAAATTGTTAATCCTTTCCGTTCATTATATAGTCAAGGCAATGCTAAGAAATATGTTTATCCTCATGCATCACTTTTTCTTCAGCAATATTATATGTTTAATGATATGATTGTACTTGCAAATTTGACAAAAAAAGTACAACTTAAATTTGATCAAAAAATTGAATATTCATCTGCAATTATTCGTGATATCTCTTTTAATGAAAAAAATACAACCACAACCATAAAGAAAAATTTAAATGAAAATCAAAATTTAAATAAAAATCAAAATGAAAATCAAAATGAAAATCAAAACGAAATGAAAAATCAAAATGAAAATCAAAATCAAAATGAAAATAAAAATCAAGACGAAATGGAAAATCAAAATGAAAATCAAAATGAAAATGAAAATCAAAATCAAAATGAAATTAAAAATGAAAATGAAAATCAAAATGAAAATCAAAATGAAAATCAAAATGAAAATGAAAATGAAAATGAAAATGAAAACAAAATTGAAAACGAAAATCAAAATCAAATTGAAAAAGAAAATCAAATTGAAAAAGAAAATCAAATTGAAAAAGAAAATCAAATTGAAAATGAAAAAGAAAATCAAATTGAAAATAAAAATGAAAATAAAATTGAAAAAGAAAATCAAATTGAAAAAGAAAATCAAATTGAAAATGAAAAAGAAAATCAAATTGAAAAAGAAAATAAAAATGAAAAAGAAAATCAAATTGAAAATGAAAAAGAAAATCAAATTGAAAATGAAAATAAAATTGAAAAAGAAAATAAAATTGAAAACGAAAATCAAATTGAAAATGAAAATAAAATTGAAAATCAAAATCAAAATCAAGATGAAATTGAAAATGAAGTTGAAAATGAAATTGACCAAGAATTAACAACAAAAATTGAGGAAATTAATAAATCAGATATTCAAACATCAAAAATTGAAGATGGAATCATTCGTACAAATCAACCACAATTAGCAAATGCAATTGAAATATTTTCAGAAGATACAGAATCACGAGTTGTTTTATTATTTCAAGATATTACAGAAAAAGAAATTTTCTTTTCTAATTTAACAGAAGTATTTTACGTAAGAGTTGAAAAAGGAATTGAACCACAATTTAACGAAGAAGAAATTGAAAAAGAAATCAACAAATCATCATCTATTGACATCCCAAAAGGAGAAATAACCAAAATTGAAAAAAGAGGACATATAATTACAGAATTATTTCACACAGAAGAAGAATATGTTCAAGATCTAATCACTATCCAAAAAATTTATATGAATGAAATGATCAAAAAGCAACTCATAACTCAACAAGAAGCTTCTCAAATTTTTGGAAATATTGCAAATATTCAAAAAGTTAACTCAGATTTGGCTGAAATGCTAAAAAAGAATTTGGAAGCAATCGAAAATAAATATGAAAATCTTAATGTAGGTTTAATTTTCTTTTCAATTGCAGAAAGACTCAAAGTTTATGGGAATTATGCATTGAATCAAAACTTATCGAATGAAACAATTTCCAAATGCTCAAAAAAAATTGAGTTTTTACAATATATTACTGATTGCCAAGAAAAACTTACAGAATGCAAGGGATTAGATTTACTCGATTTCTTGATAAAACCAATTCAAAGAATTTGCAAATATCCTTTGCTTTTTCGTGAAATATTGAGAAGTACAAGTCCAGATTATACTGATTATCAAGATCTTGCAAAAGCTTATGTTAAACTTGAAGAAGCTGCAGCTTATGTTAATACTATTAAAAAGCAAAGTGACACAAAAAAATTTCTAGAGGAAATTGCAAATAAAATTTTTGGAATTGAAAAACATTTAATTCTTGCTTATCCAAACAGAAAAGTTATTCTTGAAGAAATTCCTATTAAAATTTTCCCTAAATCAAAAGGAATTAATGCATTTTTATGGATTTTCAATGATATAATTGTTATTTCTAAGCTTCAAAAGAAAGATAAATATAAATTTATTGATTTTATTGAAATTGATCGAGCTTTGATAAAAGAACTTTTATCTTTAGGTATTTCATTTGAATAATTAATTTTAAATAATTAATATTTAATAATTAATTTTAATATTTTAATTTTAAATATTTGATTTAAATATTTGGATTTTAATATTTGATTTTGGATTTAGATTTCTCTTTCAAAATAATCGAATTTTCAGGTATTAAAGATATTACAATTCAATGCCGTGATAAAGAACAATATGAACAAATTATAAATTCAATTAAATCTCAAATTATTCAACTTGCAAAAGAAAGATTTATTCAACAAAAAATAAAAAAATAAATTTAATATTTTTTTCTTCTTATTTTTATAATTTTTGAATTTAAGTGTGATCAATTTTTTCTTTAAAAGAAGAAAAGAAAGAATAAAAACAAATGAAAAACATTAAAAACTGACTAATTATTTTTTAAAGAAAAAAATTTTTTTTGTTCCATTATTTTTTAAATTCCATTTTTATTTTTTTTATTTTTTTTAATTTTTTTTAATTTTTTAAAAAAAAAAATAATGTCACAAGTTGTTTTTCAATTATCAGAATTATTGGAAAAACAAAAAGATTTAGAAACAAATTATTTCAAAGAAAATGAAGCAATTCATAAGATATGGCAAGAATTTAAACCAGAATTTGAAGCAGTTAGTTTTCAAAATTATAAAAAAAAATAATTTTTTTTTCTTTTTTTTCCTTTTTTTCCTTTTTTTTTTTTTTTTTTGCTTTTTAATTTATAATCAAACAAAATAAAAATTTAAAACTTAGTTCGAAATTGTTCAACAAATGAAAAAATTTGCTCCTTTATTTATTGAAACTTATTTTGATTGGAGACCTATTGAAGAAAAAACTGGAATTTCTGATTTTGAATTATTACCTGATGATTTTAAATATCAACGTGAATTAAATCCAGAAGAAATTATTTCCGCTATTGAAAATCATTCAGCTCATCCTTTACAATTAATTAATTTTGTTATATCATATGATTGCTTTTCCTATTCTTTAATTTCTCGTAAATATTTGAAATTCAAAATTTAAAATCAAAATCAAAATCAAAATCAAAATCAAAATCAAAAACAAAAATCAAAATCAAAATCAAAATTTAAATCAAAAATCAAAATCCAAATCCAAATCCAAATCAAAATCAAAATCAAAATCAAAATCAAAATCCAAATCCAAATCCAAATTAAAATCCAAATCCAAATCCAAATCCAAATCAAAATCAAAATTTAAATCCAAATCAAAATCAAAATCAAAATCAAAATCAAAATCAAAATCTAAATCTAAATCAAAATTAAAATTAAAATCAAAATCAAAATCAAAATCAAAATCAAAATCAAAATGAAAATCAAAATCAAAATCAAAATCAAAATCAAAATCAAAATCCAAATCAAAACCAAAATCAAAATCAAAATCAAAATTTAAATCCAAATCCAAATCCAAATCAAAATCAAAATCAAAATTAAAATCAAAATCAAAATCCAAATTAAAATCAAAATCCAAATCCAAATTAAAATCCAAATCCAAATCAAAACCAAAATTAAAATCTAAATCAAAATTAAAATCCAAATCCAAATTAAAATCAAAATCAAAATTAAAATCAAAATCAAAATCCAAATTAAAATCAAAATCCAAATCCAAATTAAAATCCAAATCCAAATCAAAATCCAAATCAAAATCAAAATTTAAATCAAAATCAAAATCCAAATCAAAATCCAAATCCAAATTAAAATCAAAATCAAAATCAAAATCAAAATCCAAATCCAAATCCAAATCAAAATCAAAATTTAAATCCAAATCCAAATCAAAATCAAAATCAAAATCAAAATCAAAATTAAAATCAAAATCAAAACAAAAATTAAAATTTAAATCAAAATTAAAATCAAAATTTAAATCAAAATTAAAATCAAAATCAAAATTAAAATCAAAATCAAAATCCAAACAAAAATCAAAATCCAAATTAAAATCAAAATCAAAATCAAAATCAAAATCAAAATTAAAATCAAAATCAAAATCAAAATCAAAATTAAAATTAAAATTAAAATTAAAATCAAAATTAAAATTAAAATTCTAAATCAAAATTAAAATCCAAATTAAAATCAAAATCAAAATCAAAATCAAAATGAAAATTAAAATCAAAATCAAAATGAAAATGAAAATCAAAATCAAAATTAAAATCAAAATCAAAATCAAAATCAAAATCAAAATCAAAATTAAAATTAAAATTAAAATTAAAATCAAAATTAAAATTAAAATTCTAAATCAAAATTAAAATCCAAATTAAAATCAAAATCAAAATCAAAATCAAAATCAAAATCCAAATCAAAATCAAAATCAAAATCAAAATCAAAATCCAAATCCAAATTGAAAATCAAAATCAAAATCAAAATTAAAATCAAAATCAAAATCAAAATCAAAATTTAAATTTAAATTTAAATTAAAATCCAAATAAAAATCAAAATCAAAATGAAAATTAAAATCAAAATCAAATTCAAAAAAAAAAGATAAAGTGTCAAACTTTAAATTAGATATTCTGAATGATATGAAAGAAAATGAAAATGAAAATGAAAATGAAAATGAAAATGAAAATGAAAAGGAAAAGGAAAATCAAAATGAAAATCAAAATGAAAATGAAAAGGAAAAGGAAAATCAAATTGAAAAGGAAAAGGAAAATGAAAATGAAAATCAAAATCAAAATCAAAATGAAAAGGAAATCAAAATTGAAATTGAAACAGATCCAAATTTATCCCAAGAATCAAATGAATCAATAAAAATGGAAAAAGAAAAAAAATTTCTCCAAAAAGCTATTCAAAAATATCCACAATTTACTCTGAAAAAAACAAAAAATTCATTTGATATTTCAAAAGAAATTGATTTCAATTCACTTCGCTCTCTTCAAATGATATCAATTTTATCAAGATCAAAATACAATAGATCTATTCTTCATTCATTCAATATTTTAGAAATATTGGTCTCTTATATAAAATTAATAACTCAAATAACCAATATAATTCAAATTCAAAGAGTATTATTCTTTTCTTTCATTTAATTTCATTCTAAAAAAAAAAACAATCCTTATTAAAATCAATTTTTTCTTAAAGAAAAAAAAACCAGAACTTGCGGTTAATAATCTTTTCATGGTTCAATTTATTCATACACAAATTTTGGATATTATTTCTAAATTTTTTAAAATGAATGAAGTTTTACCTCCTCGTGAATTCTTAGTTGAAGCAAAAAACCAAAAATTAATTGAATCATTATTAAGTAATTTGCTTTTATTTTCTTTTTTTATTTTGTTTTTTATTTGAATGATTGGAAATTAAATTATTTATTCTGTATTTAGATTGTTTTGAAGAAATGTTAAAACTCAAACAATCATTTCTTTTTACAAGAAAACAGTATGATCTATTATTAACTCATGTTGATATTTTGGAAAATTTGACAAATTTTGGGATTTATACAGAAGAAGATCAAGCAAATATTGTGAAATTACTAATTAATTTTTTTAAACAACCAAATTTATCACTTCCAAATCTTGGTATAAATCAAAATGAAAATGAAAATGAAAATCAAAATGAAAATCAAAATGAAAATCAAAATCAAAATGAAAATCAAAATCAAAATCAAAATCAAAATCAAAATCAAAATCAAAATCAAAATCAAAATCAAAATCAAAATCAAAATCAAAATCAAAATCGAAATCAAAATCAAAATCAAAATCAAAATCAAAATCAAAATCAAAATCAAAATCAAAATCAAAATCAAAATGAAAATGAAAATCAAAATCAAAATCAAAATCAAAATCAAAATCAAAATCAAAATCAAAATCAAAATCAAAATCAAAATCAAAATGAAAATGAAAATGAAAAATCAAAAAAATGAAAATGAAAAAATGAAAAATCAAAAATGAAAAATGAAAATCAAAATGAAAATGAAAAATGAAAATCAAAATGAAAATCAAAATGAAAAATGAAAAATCAAAAAAAAAAATAAAAAAATCAAAATCAAAATGAAAATGAAAATGAAAATCAAAATCAAAATCAAAATCAAAATCAAAATGAAAATGAAAATCAAAATCAAAATCAAAATCAAATGAAAATCAAAATCAAAATCAAAATCAAAATCAAAATCAAAATCAAAATGAAAATCAAAATCAAAATCAAAATCAAAATGAAAATGAAAATCAAAATCAAAATGAAAATCAAAATGAAAATGAAAATCAAAATCAAAATCAATCAATTGTTATTTATGAAAAATCACTTTCTGATCTTTATAACACAAAATTCTTCAATTTTGAAATTGCTTCTCGAAAAACAATTAAATTAAATTCCACTTATTCGAATTTATCTCTTCAGGAAAACGGTTTGATTGATAAATTTACTTTAAATCACTTGGAATTTCAATTATTTGATATTAGTATGAATTTCCTCTTCAATTTGATCAAAGATTTGGGGATTGAGGAACTTATAGCTAATTGCAATATGATTCACAATATAAGAGAATTCACACTTTGGACTTTCATCAAATTAAACTCCTTTTTAACTTCGAAAAAAAAACAAAAAGAAACTGAAAATTCAATTCAAAACAATGATGATAATAATAATGATAATGATAATAACCAAAGTATATTTTAATTACAGAAAATTGAATTTTTTCATTTATTAATAATTATTTTTTTGTTTTTTTGTATTTTTTTTTGTTTGTTTGATTTAAATTGATCCATTTTATTAGTTCAAACTCCAAAAGAAAATGACGATCCAAAAAACAAAATTTCTTTGGAAAACTTTGATTTCTCGAAATCACAAGAAATCTCTAGATTCATTAAAAACACATATTTTATTAACAAAGAACAACAAAACCGTTCTCAAAGAAAATATCCAAATGAACCCTATCTTGATCAACTATTCCAAAAATTCCGCTTATTTATAAATACAGAATTCTCTCAAAAAATAAATCCTTTAAACAAATACATTCTCCAAAAATTAAAAAGTTTACGAATTGATGAAAAAAATACGGCAAATACCCAGAAGATATCAGAAAAACATAACGTCTCCTCGTTTCTTATTAGATTCTTTTACATTTTTGCTGAAATTTTTGTTGAATTTCAAAATGATCCTCCTTTAGTTACAAAAAGTCTTCACAAGCTCAAAAATGAATATCCTGCTCTTCAATTCTATATTTTACTTGAATTGGAAAAGGATTTCCAGCCTGATGACTGGAGATCCATTTATCCTAAACAATTTTGGGAAGCTTTTCTTTCAGATTATTTTCTGTTCGATCCTCAAAAAATTACACAAAAAAACAACCCAAAACTCCTTTCATTCCGCAAATCTTTATCAACATTACTGATGAAAATCTCTTCCTACTTGATTTTAAATAATCAAACCTCAGTTTATGATCTCAATACAATTGCAGAAAAGAATTCCAATAATTTCAATATATTGTCGTTTTGGAGCAAAATCATGTCTTATATTTTCACTCAAAATTTAGTCAAAATCATCAACAAATTATCTAAAATGAATGGGTTTGAAACTTTCACAAATATTCTTTGTCATTTAGTTTCTTCATCTTCGGCCCAAGACACAAGATATCAAAAATTAATATCAAAAATTATGGGAATTTTCCATATATTCTTGTGTTATAAAAAAAATCATTTGCGTTTGTTCAATCATAAAACAACTTATGAAGTTTTATTATCTTGGATTTTACATCCACAAACACAAAAATTTTCCATTTATCATTTGTGTGAAATGTTGAAAAAAATCCCAGAAAATTATTATGAATTGAATATTTTACCTTTTATTAATGAAATTATTTCAGAAATCTTTTTACGCGAAAAATCAGTATTAGTAATTAAAAGATCTCAAATATTTGAAAATCAAAATGAAAATCAAAATGAAAATCAAAATGAAAATCAAAATGAAAATCAAATTCAAATTCAAAATGAAAATCAAAATGAAAATCAAAAAAATGATTTTTATGATGTGAAAGCAATTAAAATAATCCTGAATTTGTTCTCAACTGCAATTCAAAAAAATCGAAAACCTATTCAAAAAATATTTTTTGAAACAGAATTATTTATAAATCTATACAGTTTACTCGGTATCGAAAGAATAAAACAAAATTTATTCATGGATATTCTAGGATTATTTTCTGATTTAATGTCCCAAAATCCAGAGAATGTGGAGAAATTTAAAAGAAATATTGGATTTGATGCTTTTTTAATTGCACTTGAACAATTTCCAGAAAATGCTAATCCAAGAACAGTCTATCAAATTTTAATGAGAATGGTGATGAGAAAAGATCTTTCTACTGGAGATAACTATATCATCGAAAATCCTGATTTTCTAAAACTAATTTTTTCTCTCATCTCAAAATCACCTGAACACGAAGTCATTTTTATTGAAATGATCGAAACATTCTACAAAATATGCAAGCAATCCATTCAAAACACTCTTCAATGTTGTTATGGAGGAATAATCACTTTCTTGGTTGAACTTGCTCCCAAAATCAGAAATTTAAAAATTTTGGAAAAACTCATGTCGTTCATTTCTCTTTTGGGTTCGAATTGGATCACATCTTACGAACTCAAAATGATAATGAAATTGCTAGGAAAATCCCTGCAATATTATAACAAAAAACTGGCTTATATTTATTCCAAAAATTTGGCTTATTTAATTTCTCAAAAACCAAATGGCGAATTGGATTTTTTTGATTTCTATTCAAAGAATTCTTATATTCAACTCCCAGAAATGAAAAAGAAAGGATCAAGTGTTGGGCTCTCATTCTGTACTTGGATTAAATTTGATATCTTCTCACCTCGTTCTGATACCAATCAAAAATACAAACCAAGAATTTTGGGTTTTGCAAATGATCAACTAGAAGGATTCGAATTGTATATCAACTTCAACCAAAATGAAAATTATTTAAATAAAAACCAAATCAAAAATAAAGCAAACATTGATATCATATTTACATTGAAAATATCTTTCAAAAACAAAAACCGTTACACTTATAATTTTATAGTGCCTGCCAATAACATTCAAGAAAATAAATGGAATTTTATTGCTCTAACTCAAAAATATGTGTGGTCAAGCGGAAAAAGAATATCCTTATTTATCAACGATAAATTCAAGGAATCGATAGAAATCAAACTTCCAGAAATGCAAAAAAAATTATTCTCTCATATCATTATTGGCACACAAAATCCCCTTTTAACTAAAAAAACAGAAGTTATTAATGCTAAAAACAAAACATTTCGTGGTAAAATGGGCTCTATTTTTGTTTTCAAAAAGGCTCTATCAGAGAAACAAATTGCTTCAATTTATGTTCTTTATCCTTACTCTATTTCTGAGGAAATTAGACATAATCCTATTTCTCTTTCTGTTGATACCCTGTTTAAAAAATTGATGACAGAAAGCGTTTTTGTTTTGAAACCAAAAGATATTAATACCAAATTATCATTCAAAAAAAATCATCTTTTTGATCTGGAAAATGGACTTAAGTATAATGATATTTTTCCTTGTTGTTTATCACCAGCATCCACTCATCTATTATCTGTTGGAGGTTCTCATACTTTCATTTCTTTTTTTATTGAATTAAGTTATCATATGAACAAAATAAGAAATGAAATTGAAATTGAATTTGAAACTGAAACTGAAACAACGGAAACTGATAACCATGAAAATGATGAAAATGATGAAAATAATGAAAATAATGAAAATGATGAAAATAATGAGAATAATAATAACAATAACAATAACAATAACAATAATTCAATAGATTTACAAATTGAAATTGAAAATGAAATTGAAAATGAAAATCAAAATGAAGATGAAAATCAAATTGAAAACCAAATTAAAAACCAAATTGAAAATCAAATGGAAATCGAAATGGAAATAGAAAAAGAAGATAACAAAGTTGATCCAAGCGTTTTTGAGAAATTATCCCAAATATTTGTGGTGGTTTTCCTCCAAAAAGAATTCCGCAAAGATATGAAAAAGAAACATGGATTCTCTCTTTTAAATAACATATTCAGAAACACTTCATTTAAATTATTCGAAAATGAAATTTTTAATCTTGTTAAAACTTTACTTCTTCTAACCACAGATCGCAAAACTTTGGAAAGACTTAAAATCGAATTTCTTCTTGATCTTAACATCTTTTATCATTTCAGCTTCAGGTTTCATAAAGCATTTATCCAAATTCTTTCAGAATACATTTATATAAATCTTGAAAAAGAAGATTCAGAAACATCTCAACTCTCGTCTTCACAACCACCATCTATCAGTGCAGAAACACCAGAAATCGATAGAGAACCAATGACACCAAAAAAAGAGAAAAAGATTTCCAAAAAAAAGGTCAATACATCAATAAGAGAAATAATAAATGGGGGTGAGTTGATCAAAAAACAAAAGAAATCCTCTTTATCGATTGAATTCTTTGATCTTTTGAATGTGTTATATTTTTACGATAATCTCCTGAATACTTTCATTTCTCCAAAAGAATCTGGAAATTCTAATAATGAACAATCAAACAGGATTGAACTAAAAGCTGAGCAAATCCAAGAAATTGCAAATCAAATCCTAAAATTGATAGAAGATCAAATAATCAATGAAAAAGAGGAAACAAGAAAAATTCAGTATTTCGAATCATTGATCTCGAGTTGCAATATTTTGAAAACCATATATTTCAAAGAAATTACCACAACCTCCATTTCAAATTTAGTTTTGCAAAATGCTCTTCTTAGAGATATTCTTTCGCAAATACCGAAAATTAGGGAGGTTGCTTTATATTTATTGGAAAAAACAAACAGTGTGATTGTCATGAATAACATACTACAATTAATACTAATTCTTGAATCTCGTTATCCTCTACAAAACTCAGAATTATTCACTCAAGAAGAATCAACTAAATTCACAATGAACTATTCTTTGATTATTAGCAACTTAATCTCAAGCAAAATTTTTGATAATAATACAACCAAATCAGTATATGAAATATTCCAAAATACATATTGCAAAAACCCAAAAGATATTCAAAGCATTTACTATTTGAATAGTCTTTGTGAAATGAGCGAAAAACAAAACGAAGAAATTTGTGTTGAAATATTTTCATCCTTTTTATCTTTATTGGATCCTAAAGAAAATGAATTGAATGCTGAAAACGCCAATATGATAAAAGAAAAACTTCTCAAAAATGAAAGTTGGCAGTTTTCTTTCTTGAGATTAATCTATCCCGAATTCATCTTAGAATTTTCCAAAATTGAAAATGAAAATGAAAATGAAAATGAAATTGAAAATGAAAATCAAAATGAAAATGAAAATGAAAATGAAAATGAAATTGAAAATCAAAATCAAAATCAAAATCAAATTGAAAATCAAAACCAAAATCAAAATCAAAATCAAAATCAAAATCAAAATCAAAATCAAATTGAAAATCAAAACCAAAATCAAAATGAAAATCAAAATCAAAATCAAAATCAAAACAAAAATGAAAAAAGTGAAAATTTTATAAATATTCGTTTAAGAATTATGAAAATTATTTTTGGAATTTTTCGACAAATTCATCTTTATTCTTTTGTGCAAAATCCAAAACTTTCATTCCAAAGAGAATTTGAAAGAATTTTATTTTTTGTTGGTTTCTCATTCAAAAATAAGCCAGATCAAAGATTTATCCTTTTCAATTTATTATCAAATATTCTGGAAGATTTGACTTCTTGGATTGAAAACTCGTTAATTGATCTAAACTCTGATTATTCTTTTTCCAAAAATTTAGTTTATCTCACAAATTTAATCTATTGTTTAGCTTTTGAGCAAAAATACAATTTTGATTTAGAACCTGATATTAATGATTTGAAGAAAGCAAAAAAAACAATTTCAACAAGTCTAAGCGTCTCAAAGATATCTCCTTATAATCGCAAAAAAGGTAGCTTGAAAATAATGAAACAATACAAAGATCGAGTATTTGAGTCTCAATATGACGAGATGCGCAACAAAGATAATGGAAATCCAATCAAAAGAGACACTCTATCCATTTTGGAGTTTAATACTGTGATCAGGTTACTAAAACTATTGAATCGTTTAGGAGTTTATTCGAACTTATTTATATTCAGAAACAAAGGAATAACTCGAAGCTTTTATGAAATTATCTTGATTCTACTTGTAATTTATATAAAAAGATCAAACCCCGAAAACATGGAGTTGATCGCAGATTGCATAATCTCTCTCCATTCAAAAGTCTTTATCACAAATTCAGTACTATCTTCAAGTCTCTCTGATTTTAATTACATAACTTTTTGTTATCTGTTTAAGCATTACAGAAAACAAGAAACAACAAAAACAAATTATCTAACTAATTCAGGGAGATAATTGGGAAAGCATTAAACTCACGTCTACTCAAATCACAAGCGATGAAGATAAAGATGATGAGGATGATAATGATCAAAAACAAAACCAGACCAAAAATCTCACAAAATCACAAATAGTCGTTTCCGAGAGCAAAGATGTCATCATGGTAAAAACTATTTGGACAATGATGAATTTGCGATACGAATTCTTATCACGGATTTTGAATTTCAAAGGCAGAGAACAAATGTTCCCAAAATTCCAAGAAAAATCAAAACTATTCAAAATGATAATTCAAGAATTTCGACAAGTTATAAACGAAAAAAATTTCCGAAAAGCAACAAAGAACGCATTTTCCCAATACAATCAACAAATCAAAGCAAATATCTTCCAAAGCACAAAAGATTTTTTGAGAAATCAAATCACTAATTCACATATCTTGAATAGTAATATGATCAAAAACATGGAATGGAACAAAAATAAAATCGAATTGGGAATCAAAATTATCGAAAAGCAATATGAAGAACCATTATTTAAAGATGAGAGAGAAAGATTGGAAAAAGAAAATTTCAATAAAAAACAAAGCTTAATAACATCTTTTCAGGATTTTAAACCAGTTATTGCTAAATCACTTTATGAACAATTAGAACCTTTATCCGTCTTGAAACAATACAAAAAACGTGGCAAAAAAAAAGAGAATGAAAATGAAATTGAAAATGAAAATGAAAATCAAATTGAAAATGAAAACAAAGAAGAAGAAAAAGAAGAATATCCTTCTTTCATCTTCAAATTATCCACCAAAGAAGATATGATGAGACGAAGATTTATTCTTGATATTGAATGGTCTCAAGATATAAAACAAAACTTCTTCAAATCTCCCATTTCAGAAGATCCTAATTATATGTTTCTTGATCGAATTATCAGGAAAAGGATAATAAATTCAGAAGAAGATAAAAAATTCATTTTCAAACTCACAAAATTGCAATCCAATGAGAACTTATTTATGCCTTGTTTTTGGGTTTTCTTGGAAAATGAAAAACCACTATTGATTTTAATCCAAGAGAAATTCTTACTTTTCTTTCAACCAAAATTCGAATTGAATCAAGATAAAGATAAATTAAATCAAATTTTAATTTTAATTCCCAAATTCAAATTAAGCCCAAATGAATTCTTTATTCTTCATAATTTGTGGGAAATTTCAGACATTTCCAAAATTTTCACAAGAACATCACTTCACAAAAATAATTCACTTGAAATATTCTTCAGAAAATCGCATCCTCTTCTTCTTCGCTTTAATTCAGAAAATTCAAGAGATATTGTTTTAAATTTTTTACTGAGTCATAACCAACTGAGACTCAAAGAAAGATTTACTGATAAAATCAATCTCAAGGAATGGAAATGGTTCAACAAATGGAGAAACAGAGAAATTAGTAACTTTGAATATTTGATGGAATTAAACACATTTGCTGGAAGAAGCTACAATGATTTATCACAATACCCAGTGTTTCCGTGGATATTAACAGATTACACATCAGAAAAAATTGATTTATCAAATAAGGAAATATATCGTGATTTATCAAAACCAATCGGAGCTTTAAATCCAGATTTACATCAAGCATATCAAAAAAATTATGAAACAGTCAAAAAGAAAAAGGAAATGAAACCATTTTTTTACGGAAAAAATTACTCAAATCCAATGGTTGTGCTTTCTTTTCTCTACAGAATTGAACCCTTCACTTCTTTGTTTTTCAAAAAAGCAAGAAGAGTATCTAAATCAGTTTCTGTGAATTCTATTGCCAATACTTGGCAAAGTTGCTTTTCAAATCAAAATGATGTTCGAGAATTAACTCCCGAATTTTTTTATTTTCCCGAATTCCTTGAAAATACGAATAGAATAACATCTTCATATCCCGAAAGAAACGGATCAAAAATCCCAGATGTTGAATTACCAAAATGGGCGAGAAATTCTCAAGATTTCATTCGTATTCATCGGGAAGCACTTGAATCTGAATATGTATCTGAACATCTTCATGAATGGATAGATTTGATATTCGGATATAAACAAAAAGGATCCGAAGCTAAAAAGGCCATGAATGTTTTTTATCCTTTAACATATGACAATCCTCATAATTTTTCAAAGCTTGACAAGCAACAGATCGAAATTACAGAATTGCAAATGCAAGTTCTTGGACAAATACCAAAACAACTATTCAAAAAACCTCATCCACAAAGATTGCCAATCGATAAAGCAGCAAATCCACTTTTGTGTATCCAATTAAAATATTATCCGTGTGATTTAGATTTTCACACAACAACCATCGGCGAAACTTCAATCTTATTTGCGAAAGGTGTGGAGTTTGTTGAAAGTTTAGTTTTTTTGAATAACTCAAGAAAGGTTTTCACATTCAGTTCAGAGCACGAAATGGGCGTTCATCAATTACTCGCTTTCAACTTAGTTTCTGATGAAAAAGTAAACAAACCAACAAACAAAGTTGAGCTTTCAACAATTTATAAATTATCAGTAGATGCAAATTTTGGAATTGATACCACAAAATATTCACAATGTTTTGAAGTGCATGATTCAGCAAAATTTGCTTTTTGTTGCGGATTTTCAGATTCAACATTCATAATCATCAACATTGAAAATTCTCAAATTATTCAAAGTATTTGCGCAAATAAAGGAGTAGTCACTTGCATATCTTACATGAAAGGATATCTTGTCACAGGTTCGCAAGACGGATCTGTTTCTGTCTGGGAATCAAGAGATCCTGAGCATTTTAAAGATGTTCCTCTTCGCGTTTTTCTTGAACATGAAGATGAAGTTACAAGTGTTGATTTAAATGTGGATTTGGATATTGTTGTCAGTGGTTCAAATAACGGAAATATAATTGCTCATAGTTTATTCAAAGGAAAGCATCTATTTACTTTCCATGAAAAAGATAACTCTCCAATTTCTCTTTTGAAAATTTCAAGAAATGGTTATATTGTTGTTACTTATCAATCAAGTATGAAATTTTCTTTATTTACTATAAATGGAAGACTTATTCGTAGAATTCATTCTTTTCAGCCAATTTATTCCTTTTGTATCATGGATAATGCTCAGTTTATGTTTCTTGGTGGAAAAGGTTTTATCGAAATTAGAGAGGTTGAAAATTTAAGGTTGATTTCAAAAATTAATATTCAACAACAAATTTTTTCTCTTTCTCTTCTTTTTGACCAAAAATATTTAATTGCTGGTTCTGCTAATGGAAGTTTATTTATTGGTCAAATTTTATATTCTCATAATTGAATTCAAAATTATTTTGTAACAAACAAAAAAGAAATTTCTTAATTTTTTGTTTTTATTTTTTCATTTTGATTTGATTCAAAATAAAAATTTTTATTTTCATTTTTTTCATTTTTTCATTTTTTTCATTTTAAAAATGGATTTTCAAAATTTACTTCAAAAAGCTCAAAATTTAAATTCTTTTCAAGAAAAATCAATTCCAAAATTACAAAAACCAATTAATCAAGTAAATGTTCAATCAAGAAAAGAACCAATAGAAATAGAAATAGAAATAGAAACAGAAAAAGAAAAAGAAACAGAATCAAAAATTATAACAGAAAAACCTAAATTAAATTCAAATAAAGTTCGAAATTTTCTTTCTAAAGCTGGTTTTGAATCTGATAAATTTATTCGAGAATTATCAAAATTTCAATCAAAAAATATTAATCAAGAATTTAATTTAGATCCAATTATTCAAACAAAATCAGATTTAAATGTGCATTTTAAAAATATTCACGAAACAATAATCCTCAAATCTATTGAAGAAACAATACAAAAAACAATCTCAAAATCAAGTGAATATTGTTTTCAAACTGCACAAGATGAATGGGAAAGCAGTAAAAATTCTATACTTGAAAAGGAATTAAAATTAAATCAAATGGATTATTTCCAAGATTCCATTCAAAATTCGCAATCAAAAGATGTGGAAATTTTATTATATTCTCCTGATTCTAATTTATCAAATGAAATGAGCAATATTCCTCCAAATTTAAACAAAGATCCAAATTTTTAGTCAAGCAATTATCAATTTGAATTTTTATAGAAACAAAAAACAACCTTATGGAATTATAAATGTATTTCAATCAGCTCAAAATCAACTATCCGCACTTTCAGATTTAAGTGAAAAGAAAATAATTGAATTGAATGATATTTGGGAATTATTAGCTTGTATTATTTCAGAAAAAGATGTTAAAGATGGGATTTTCCAAAACAAAACTCTTCAAGAACAACATTATTTAATAGATTATCAAGAAAAAAACTCAAACATCTCAAAAACATTTATTAGAGGAGCACTTGATTTCTTAGAAAGTCAATACACAAAATTTATTCGAAATCAAATTCAAAAAAATCCAAGAAAGGCTAAAGTTGGAGGAGTTCCTGGAATAATATCTTTAATTTATGGATTTTTAAACATTCAATTTAAAACAAGTGAAGATCATTGGCCTTCAAATTTTGTTGATTTTGTTGATGGAATTCCTGTTTGGCCAATAATATATTATCTTCTTAGATGTGGAGAGTTGGAATCAATTCTTAAATTTTTAATTGATATCAAAGATGTTGCTTCAAATGATGTTGTTCAATTTCTTGTTTATTTCAAAGAATATATTGAAAATGATGGAATGTAAAAAATATTTAAAAAAAAATATAAATAAAAATATAATTAAAAATATTTAAAAAATATAAATAGACTTTCAGAATATTTATGGACAAGACTATTTCATCAATATAGAAATATTGTTCACACTTGTGATGATCCTTATAAACAAATTGTTTTTAATATTATTGGGAAATGTGATATACATTCAATGACATCAATTTTGAATTCTTTAGAAGATTATATTTGGTTTATGGTATTAAAAAAAAATCATTTGAATTATTTAAAAGAATTCATAATTTTAATTTCATAATTTTATTATAGTTGTTAATGATACAAGATGATAAAAGTAATAGAACTGCTTTAAATGAAATTTTTACACTTGAAAAATTACAAGAAAATATTCTTGAATATGGAGAAAAACATTTTAATCCAACAGGAAAAAAACCTCTTCAATTTTTTAGAATTCTTTTATTATCTCAATTATTTGAATGTGCTGTTGCTTATCTTATTCAATATAGTGAATATTATTATGAAGCAGTTCATTTTGCTATTGCTTTATATTATTATGGAATATTGAACTATCTTCCTATTCAAAAAAAGGAAATTGGATATAAAAATATTCAGCAAACCAAAACAAATCCAAAACAGAAAATCAAGAAATTATGGAATTTAATTCAAGTCTCAATAGATAATGATTTTCTTGTTTTAAATCAAGAAAAAAACATCATTTCTTTTATGTTTAGCCAAATGATCAAATCTTATATTCACAGATTTTATCCCAAAGAGGATCATCTCGATATTTCACTTAATTACTTAAACATAATCCGTGACAAACAAGACTTATATTATGCAGTAAAAGATTTAGTATTGGAAACTCATCAAATTGATTATATTTTTGGGAAAGTTGATGATGATCAAGATAACCGAGAAGAAGGAATTGTGTTTCAAATTTTCCAAAATTTAGAAATGGAAGAAATTCAGGAAATGATGAAAATTACTGCTATTCAATTTGAAGAAAATGGATTATATGAAGAGGCTATTCGCATTTATGATTTTGCCAATTTTAATCAAAAAGCAATTGATTTATTAAATCAAAGATTAAGTAGAATAATTGGTGGTGATTCAAAAGAAAATGAAAGTTTAATAGAACTTGCTCAATCAATTAGAATAAGATATCAATCATCTTCTATTCTTTGGAATAATGTTAATCCTGAATCTTCAGAAAATTTTGTTATTTTATTATATCTTATTGATTTCTTTTATCTTTATTCTATTGGAGAATTTGGAGAAGCTCTTTCTGTAAAAAATTTTTTTAATTTTAATTTTCAATTATCCAAAAAACAATAATTTTTATTCCATTTTCAAATTTAAAAAAAATCAAAAAAAATTTTTATATATAGATTATTGAAAATTTAAAATTAGTTCCTTTTGATTCTTCTCAAATGAATGAATGTATGATAAGATTTGCAAGTTTGGGTAATTCTATTAAGAAAATATTTAGTCAAATTCTTCTTGTTTCAATGACAATTCTTTTTAAAATATTTGAAAGTAATCAAATTGAATTTACAAATGATTTATTTGATGGAGGACAAATTAGAGTAAGAAAATTATATTTAAAAATTATATTTTAAATTAATTTTCTAATTTAATTTTTTAATTTTTTTAGTATTTAAATGAATTAAAATCTAAAGCTTCAAATTTAATGAAATTTTGTGGAATAATTCCACTTAGAATTCCAGAAAATATAAATTCTAAACTTGTTAAAATGAGTGTTATGATGAAATAGAAAAGAAACAATCCAAAAATCTAAAAAAATAAAATTTTTCATTTTTCATTTTTCATTTTTCATTTTTCATTTTTCATTTTTTCAATAATAAATAATGCAAAACAAAAAACCAGAAATTCTTTATTTATCTTTTAATCAATCATTTGAACTTTTAAATTGTGGTTTATCAATAGGTTTTTCAATTTTAGATTGTAATCCTGTAAAAACTAGATTTCTTCATGGTAAAAAAAAACTAAACAATTTTTAATAATAAAATTATAAATTAAAATTTAAATTTAAAAAAAAGAATTTAATTTTAAAATTACAAATGTTGAAATTATTAATCAATCAAATCATGTTTTTATTGTTGGAGATAATCAAAATGATTCAGAACAAAAAAAGAAGGTTTTTTTTATAATTTATTCCTTTTTAAAAATTATTTATAAACTTATATAAAAAAAATTTTTTATATTATAAAATGTAGTTTTTTTTATGGGATAATTATCAATTACAAAAATTATTTGAAGTTGATCATCCTGATCCAATTAAAAAAATTAAATATTTAAATAAATACTTTTTTGTTATGACAAGCAAAAAAGCTTTTTTATATTCTATTGAAGGAGCAAAATTAATAAAATCAGTTGAAACAATTGAAAATAAAAAAGGAATAATTTCTGCAGCAAGAAAACCTGATTCAATAATATTTGCAATTCCTGGAAATTCAAAAGGATATGTTAGAGTTTTTAATTTTTCCAAAGAATCTCCTTTTGAAACACATTTCCAGTATAATTTTAAAAATAAAAATAATAAAAATAATAATAATAAAAATAAAAATAATAATAATAATAAAAATAATAATAATAATAATAAAAATAATAAAAATAAAGAGCTCATAATCATGAAATTGAATCAATTGAATTAAATTATGAAGGAACTCTTGTTGCAACAGCTTCTTCAGAAGTAAATTTTTTAATTTACAATTTACAATTTCAAAATTAAAATAAAAATCAAAATAAAAATAAAAAGGGAACATTAATAAGAGTTTTTGAAACTTCAAAAGGAGAACAAATTTCTCAATTTAGAAGAGGAAGAAAACAATCACAAATTTATTGTTTAGCTTTTTCTTTAGATAATAAATATTTAATTTCAGTTTCTTCTTCAAAAACTCTTCATGTTTTTAAATTACCAACTAAAGAAGATAAACAAAAAAAAGGGTTTTTTTCCACAATCTAATTATAAATATAAATCTAAATATAAATATAATTATAAATATAAATATAAATATAATTATAAATATAAATATAAATATAAATATAAATATAAATATAAATATAAATATAAATATAAATATAAATATAAATCTAAATCTAAATATAAAAATAAATATAAATATAAATATAAATATAAATATAAATCTAAATATAAATATAAATATAAATCCAAACATAAATCTAAACATAAATATAAATATAAATATAAATATAAATATAAATATAAATATAAATATAAATATAAATATAAATATAAATATAAATATAAATATAAATATAAATATAAATATAAATATAAAATATAAATATAAAAAAATAAATATAAACATAAATATAAAATAAAAATATATAAAATAATAAATATAAATATAAATATATAAAATATAAATATAAATATAAATATTATAAATATAAATATAAATATAAATATAAATATAAATATAAATATAAATATAAATATAAATATCAATATAAATATAAATATAAATATAAATATAAAATATAAATAAAATATATAAATATAAATATAAATATAAATATAAATATAAATATAAATATAAATATAAATATAAATATAAATATAAATATAAATATAAATATAAATATAAATATAAATATAAATATAAATATTATAAATATAATTATAAATATAATTATAAATATAAATATAAATATAAATATAAATATAAATATAAATATAAATATAAATATAAATATAAATATAAATATAAATATAAATATAAATATAAATATAAATATAAATATAAATATAAATATAAATATAAATATAATTATAAATATAAATATAAATATAAATATAAATATAAATATAAATATAAATCTAATTTCAATTATTTTATTGTTGTTTTTTTGTTTAAATTTAATTAGATTTTCTTTAAAATCTTTTTATGATATGAATTCAGAAAGAAGTTTTGTTTCTATAAAATTAGATACATCAAAATATTCTATTTGTGCATTTGATCCAAAAGATCAAGATATAATTAATAGTAAAAATAATTTTTGAATTGAATATTTAATTTGTTTAATTTGTTTAATTTATTTAATTTATTTAATTTATTTAGTTGCTTGTATTAATGGAATTTTTACAAAATTTAGAATTGATTTTAAAGAAAAAACTTTAAAAAAAATTACTTCAATTAATTTTCTTCTTGATCAAAAATTTGAATTTAATGAAAAATTATTTGAAACAAAATCAAAATCAAAATCAAAATCTATTTCTATTTCTATTTCTAATTCAAATTCAAATTCTAAATCAAATTCTAATTCTAATTCTAAATCAAAATCTAATTCTAATTCAAATTCTGATGCAAAATATTCTGATACTGATTCTGATTTTGATTTTATTTAAAAAGTGGAAGAAAAATTGTTTTATTTCTTTTTGATTTCTTTTTTTTTTATTTTGTTTTCTGGCAGATCTTATTTTTATTTTTATTTTTTTTTGATTAAATTTTTTCTTTTTATTTTTCTTTTTTTTTAAATAATAAATAATAAAAATGAATTCTTTAAATCAAAATAATAAATCCACTTTTGAATCCACTTTTTCTCTTCTTGAAGAAATTAATTTTAAACAAAATGAAGAATTTGAAAAAACAAAAACAAATTTATTTTTAATTGAAAAAGAAATTATTTCTTTTGAAAAAAAATATTTAAAAAAGAAAGAAGAAAATGAAAAAAATTTAATTCAAATTTCCAAAATAAAAACTCAAATTCAAATTATTAATGAAATTGATTCAAAAATTAAAAAAGAAATTAAAGAAAATGAATTAAAAATTAAAGAATTAAAAAAAGAAAAATTAAAAATAAAAGAAGAAATTAATCAAATGAGGAAAAAATTTATAATTGAAGTTGAAGAAATGAATTTAGGAATTGAAAAGAAGTTAATTGAAAAAAAGAATTTAATTGAAAGAAAAATTAAATTGAAAGAAAAATTAAATTTTTAAATTGAAATTTATAAATGAATTTGAATTTGAAATTTGAAATTTTGTTAATCAGATTTTGATTTAGAAAAATAAATTTTTAAAAGAGAACGAAAATCTAAAATTAAACACAATAAAGAGCTCCAAAATAAAGAAAAAGAAGTTAAAACACCAATAATCAAGTATCCTTGATAATAAACAAATGTAAAAATCATTAAAGACATAATTATTGAAAAGAACGAAACCAAAAGAAGAAAAAGACTAATCCATTTATACAATTTGTTTTTCTTTTGGATTAAATGATATAAACTAGCAAATGCTTGTGTATTAATTGATGGGAAATAAGCAAAAGATAAAAACACAAGAGCATGATAAGCAGGTAAAGAATAAGAAATAAAATGTGAATCAATATAACAACCCCATAAAAATGCAATTCCAAAATCTTCACCAATCATTTTGCCAATTGAAACAGGTCCAAATAAAAGGAAAATTCCTGACAAAAAATTGAAAATGAAATCTTTAAATGGAATTAATGAATATTTCCAGATATTGAAAATTAAATGATTAAAAGGAAGTAACAAATAAGATTTAAATGATGGTTTCTCGAAAATTGTTTGGCTCATTTTCTGATTAAATTTATCATAAATTTGTATTTTTTTCAAAATAAACTTGACAATTTGAGGAACAAGTCCCAATCCCACAACAAAAAGAAAAAAGAAAAAAAGCAACAAACTCCAAATGAATTGATACAATTCAAGTTTTTGTGCAGCATTCCAATATGTTGGCTTTATTTGTTTAACTGTTCCATCAATTGAAAAAGAGTGAGATTTTTCTGCAATAATTTCGCCATTTGAATTTTTAACAACAATATTTAAATTATGAAGTCCTTTATCACAACATAATTGAGGATCCCATTTAGTTACAAATAAAGGATGATTTTTTTCCACTTGTTTCATTTCTAAAGGATTTTTTTTCCCATCGATATAACAAGAAACTGAGGCAACATTATCCCAATTATTAGGAAAAATCAAAACGCGAATATATTGACTTTTTTTGATTAAATTTAATGGTTCATTATAAGTAATGAATCGAGCGTTTTTTGGGTTTGTAACAACTATAAGAGCTTTTTGTTTAGGTTTTTTCTCGTTTGATTTTTGAGATGTAATTGATTGTGAGCTAAAATCAATATCATTTATATCGAAATCTTCAAAACTGAAAACATCATTATCAATTGCAAAAATTCTAAAATTGCTTTTTTTTTTAAGATCGCCAACTTCAAGTTCTAATGTTTCTTTTGAGTTTTGATTTTTAGAAAGTCTTGAATACATTCCTTTCTGGTGAATATGACCATTTAATAAAGCCAAAATGGAGTATTTTGATGAGAGATGACGAATAGAATTATTCTGAGCATTTAATGGGAATTGTAAGAATTCTTTTGGGTAATATTGATGAAGAAAAGTTGGATGATGCATGAAAAGAATTGTTTGATTAGCTTGAGTTTGATTCAAAAAACTTTCGAGTTTTTGCAACATAGATTCACTAACAAAGGAAAAAAAACCGATTGGGGAAGAAATATGAGGATAAGGATTGAAATCCAAAGAAATAAATTGATATTGACCGAAATCAAAAGAGAATAAAAACTGATTGACAGGATTTCTTTGTGTTTGATTAAGATATTCAGTTAAAGAAGAATAACGATAATAGAAATTATTTGGATCGTATAAATCATATATTGCTGAACTATCATGATTTCCTCGAATATCCAACCATTTTTGAGGAGATGATAAATTATATTTTTCAAGAATATTCTTATAAATTATCCATTCTTCAATGTTTTGTTGATTTTTATAACGTAGATTACTTGTAGATTTTGCATCAGTTATATCTCCAGTGTGAATTACAAAAGAAGGGTTTATTTTGGGAATAAATTCTGAAACAAAATATTCAAATTTCTCAATTGTTTCTGGATGAAATTTGTTTAAATGTGTGTCTGAAATGTGAATAAACCAAAATAATTTTTCTGTTTTATTATCAAATCCTGTTTCATTTTTTATATTTGATTTATATTCTAAATTTTCTAAATCTATTTTTTTAATTGTTGTTAATGTTGGATATATAAATATTATAAGAAAAGTTATTGTAAAAGCAAAGCAAGAACAAAAATCTCTAAGAAATAAATAAACAACCATTTTTTTTATATTTATTTTTATTATTAAATTTTAAATTAAAAAAAAATGAAAAATAAAAAAATTAAAAAAATTTTTTTTTAGTTCCAACTTTAATAAAATAAAAAAATTAAATTAAAATAAATAAAAATCATTTTTTTTCTTTTTTCTTTTAATTTCTTTTATTCTTTTTATTATTCTTTTTATTCAATTTTAACGGAAAAAAAAATATTTTTTTAAATAATAATAAAAAATAAAAAATGACAGAAGTTTCAAGTGTTTTAAGTGTTAATCTAAATATAATGTCTTATGTTACATTTATTGCTGTTGCTTTTGCTGCAATATTTCAATTTATTTATCTTATTTTTAGAATGTCACAAAGACATCCTAAATGTAAAAAATTAAAATTATAATTAAAATTAAGAACAACAATTATAATCTAAATTAAAATTAAGAACAACAATTAATCTAAATTAAAATTAAGAACAACAATTAAAATTAAAATTAAAATTCATTTATAAAATTAAAATTAAAATTAAAATTAAAATTAAAATTAAAATTAAAATTAAAATTATAATTAAAATTAAGAACAACAATTATAATCTAAATCAAAATTAAATTTAAAATTCATTTATAAAATTAAAATTAAAATTCAAATTAAAATTAAAATTAAAATTAAAATTAAAATTATAATCAAAATTAAAATTAAAATTAAAATTAAAATTAAAATTAAAATTAAAATTAAAATTAAAATTCAGAACAACAATTATAATCTAAATTAAAATTAAAATTAAAATTAAAATTAAAATTAAAATTAAAATTAAAATTAAAATTAAAATTAAAATTAAAATTAAAATTAAAATTAAAATTAAAATTTAAATTAAAATTAAAATTAAGAACAACAATTATAATCTAAATTAAAATTAAAATTAAAATTAAAATTAAAATTAAAATTAAAATTAAAATTAAAATTAAAATTAAAATTAAAATTAAAATTAAAATTAAAATTAAAATTAAAATTAAAATTAAAATTAAAATTAAAATTAAAATTAAAATTAAATTAAAATTAAAATTAAAATTAAAATTAAAATTAAAATTAAAATTAAAATTAAAATTAAAATTAAAATTAAAATTAAAATTAAAATTAAAATTAAAATTAAAATTAAAATTAAAATTAAAATTAAAATTATAATTAAAATTGAAATTAAAATTAAAATTAAAATTAAAATTATTAAAATTAAAATTTAAAATTTAAAATTTAAAATTAATATCAAAAAAGTATTGGCATTAAGTTTCCTTGCTTTGGGTTGGTATTATTGTTACTCTATGATATCTCTTGTTGTAAATTTTAAACCAAATGGAAAACTTGAAACAGCAATGAGAGGAAGTTTTGTTTTTGCAGCAGTTCTTATGGGATCAGGACCTTTTTTACTTTTAACACCAATAAAAACAGTTGTTTCAAACATTCAAAATATTGTCAAACAACAAGAAATTGGATCATCAAAAAATCAAATCAATCCTTTAAAATTTTTATTCTTCTTTTTGTGTTTAATTGGTTCTTTTTTTACAGAATACAGTTTAATAAGAACATTATTTTCAATATTGGATGTAAATTGAAAAATTAAATCAGAAAACAAAAAGAAAAAAAATTTTAAATTGAAAAACAAAAATAAAAACAATTTTTTTTAATGATTTAATAATTTAGCTTGATATAAGATTTGCAATTGGAATTGTAGTTGGATTTGCTTTATTAGCAAGTGTTTTTTTACTTGCGTTTTTTTCAGTTTTAATTGAACAAGAAATTGTTATTAAAGGAGTTAATATGATGGAAAGTTTAAGAAGAAGTATAATTATCAAAAGAAAAAACATAATGAATAGTAGAGTATATGCATGGTTTTACATAATTTTATTCATCTGCGCAATAGTTGGCGTTGGTGTTTTGATTGGAATTGTGATCAAAAATGAAAATGATTTAATCAACGATAAAGATTCAAGCAAAAAACCTACAGAATCATTATCTTATATGTTTTTTATTTGGAATTCATTAGTTACTGTTTGGATTGCATTTTTAATTTTTGGTGTTTTTATTCATCCAATCAAAATCGAACTTGTGGAAACTGATATTGGATTGGTTTCTTTATCGGATATAAGATATTTTGCTGTTGCAAGATCTTTTGATAGGACTATTTTGCTTACATTTTCTAAAGCACCAAATGATTATTCAAAAAATGAAATTGAATCTCAAATTAAATATTTAGTTAAAAAATCCTCGATTGAAGATGGATATACAAACAAAATCAATTTCTCTGATGGAGAAATATTCCAATTAAATGATCATAAATGCATGTTTTTTCTTGCTGTTCAATTTTATTATCAAGAAGATTTAGCCTTTTTATTCTTGAAAAAAATGAAAAAATATGTTGGTAATAAATATTATCATGAATTTGCAAATCCATTAAATGGAGAATTTGAGGAAATCAATAGTGGGTTTTATTTATATTCTTATGATTCTTGGTCTGAAGAATCAAAACCTTTTATTAATTTGATGGTTCAAACATTTGGTAATGAGGATTGTAGATATTTATTACTTGAAGAAGCAAAAAGAATTAAAAAAATGGAACAAGAATCACAAAATTGGAATTCAAATGAAATTCAAAAGGAAAATATTTCAAGAACACTTTCAACAATTAAATATCTAAATGATGAAATTGGAACTCTTTTGTTGGATCGTTTATTATTTGAAGAATCACAATCACAATCAGAAATTGATATTGATTCAGAAAAAAAGAAAAAGAAAAAGAAAAAAGAAAACAAAGAAAATGAAAACAAAGAAAATGAAAACAAAGAAAATGAAAACAAAGAAAATGAAAACAAAGAAAATGAAAACAAAGAAAATGAAAAAAATTCAAATCAATTCATCTCTATAAAAGAAATGATAAAAAATGATATAAATAGTTACTATAAATTGATTAAGGAAAAGAAAATTTATCTTTCTTATAAAAAATATCCAGAAGTTGAAAACCCTATTTTTTTCATTCAAGGAAGAAATTCTGGATATGATCTTCCAATTCCAAAATTTGAAGTTATGACAGAAGAAGAAATGAAAAAAACACAACATCCTTTCAAAATTCAAACCAAAAAGAAGTTTTTGAAATTACATTCAAAACAACAATGGATTCAAAAGGATATTTCAGAATTACTTCATTTGGATTCACCTGAAACAAAATCTGAAGCAAAAAGAAAATTATGGACAAATGATTCTTATCTTTTCAATAGTGAATATTCTTTGGATCGTTTCAATACTCAAAAGGAAAAATCTAAATTTGTGAAAAGAGAATTTACAGAAATGTTTCCTGTTAAAGATAGTAAATTAGCTGGTGATGTTAAAATGGTTAAATCTTTTGTTGAAAAAATTGAAGATGAAATGGATTTAGGAAAAGGAAATGTATTTAAAATGAAGAAAAAAGCTGATGGATTAGAAATTAGTGATGATAGATTAACAATTAAATCTACAAATATAAAAAACGATTTGAATCAAAATCGAAATCAAAATCAAAATCAAAATCAAAATCAAAATCAAAACGAAATGAAAATGAAAATCAAAATCAAAATCAAAATGAAAATCAAAATCAAAATCAAATTGAAAATCAAATTGAAAATCAATTACAAAATTTACTTCCTTTTTTTATACGTAATTATCAAGATATTTTTTCTACTTTTAATGGCAAATGCTTAATTTATTATGGAGAAAAAAATGAATATCCTGATGGATTAAAAGTTATAATGGAAAAACCAATTCCTTTATGGAATCAATTATATCTTCAAAATTTTGAATCTTTCTATTTCGAAATTAAAATTGCAAATACTGGAAAAATAAATAAAGCTAATATTGGAATAGGATTATATGATGAATCTCAAGAAACATCAACATTTGAAGAATTACTTCAAAAAAATATTTGTATTATTGCAGATGAAGAACTTTATTTTCAACAAAATCCACAAGCATATAAAAAGAAAAAGTTAAAAGAAGAAAAAGAAAAAGAAAAAGAAAAAGAAGAAGATAAAGATAAAGATGAAGATGAACAAGAATTAAAATTGATATCTTCAGATGAAAAAGATGAAAAAGATGAAAAAGATGAAAAAGATGAAAAAGATGAAAAAGATGAAAAAGATGAAAAAGATGAAAAAGATGAAAAAGATGAAAAAGATGAAAAAGATGAAAAAGATGAAAAAGATAAAAAAGATGAAAAGGATATTAAAAAAGATGATAAAGAAATAGAACCTCCTAATCCAAATTTAAGAGCAGATCCTTTGAAATTAACTATTGATTCTGATTCTGATTCTGATTGGGATATTCAACCTCAAAAACCTAAAATGAATCTTGGAAATAATGTTAAAATCCTCAAACCAATAAAATTGGGAAGATGTTTAGGATGTTTAATTTCAATTAAAACACAAAAAATTATATTTTATGTTAATTCTCAAATTGTTTTTTCAGTTCCTTTGAATTTTTCTCAAGATCAAATGAAAAAAATATTTCCAATGATTTGGTTTAAAACAGAAAGTACACTTGCAATTTATAAAATGGGATTTGGAGATTATCATTCAGGACCAAAAACTTCAACAGATTTAATGTTCGAACATTTACTTGATGAAAATATTGAAATTAATGAAAATGAAAATGAAAATGAAAATAACAATAATAACAATAATAATTTACAGTTAATTTCTTTAAATCAACCAAATATCAAACAAAATGAAAAATTAATTTTTTCTCTTCCTTCTGAAATTATTATACAAGAAAAACTCAATTTAAAAGTTAATGAATATTGGAGAAAAAAGAATCGAAGTCATTTCAATAGTAATTATTCAAATATTGTTTCAAATTTACCATTTATTGAAGGAATATGTATGTTTGAAGTGAAAATTATTAAATCAAAAATTCCTGTTGAAAAATTTTCATTTGGAATTGGGTTAGTTATTAAATCAGAATATGAAAAATATCACAAAGAATATTCAAGTTGTTGTTTAGGGAAAATTTTTGAAGATGAAGAAAAAACACAAAAATCATTGATTCCAAATTCATCATCAATTGGTTATTATGGAAATACAGGAATGATTTTCAAAAATAACAGATCTTATGTTTATGGACCACAATTTTATGAAGGAGATACTATAAGTTGTTTTATTAATTTATCAACAGGAGTTATTGCATTTGCAAAAAATGGATTCTTTTTAGGAATTGCTAATAAATTTGAACCAAATCAAGTTGTTCTTCCAATAATTTCTTTTGGAACAGAAGGAATCACAGTAAAAGTTAATTTTGGAGCAAAAATGAGGAATTTTGAACCACAAAATCGATTGGAATTTATTGATCCAAAATCAGGATTTGAATATCCAAATGCTTTTGGAAAAGATACTATTATCCCATTTGTTGATAATGATATTTTTGATGTTGTTTCTCAACACACACAAAAATATTTTGAATGTTTGACTTATATTACTCCATTTACAATTTTAGAACAAAAGAAAGGAATGATTGAAATTGCAAAACTTATTAAAAGACTTAAATTGATCATGATTAAACAATTCATTTCAGATGAATCTTTATCAAAAAATGAACAATTAGAAGTTGATTTGCATGTGAGATTATCTTTGAATGAAATTCGGAAAACTTTTGTTTTAAAAGAAGGAGAATTTTTATATAATTTCTCACAAAGAAAAAAACTAATAATTGATCCATGTTGTCTTAATTTTGAATTTGATCCTAAATTACAATCCAAAGTTGAAATTAGAATTATTCACATAATATTAATTTGCATTAATAGCTTTCGTTGGTTACGTTTTATTGAAGGATTTCGTGCTGCTGAGTTTTTGGAATCAAATATTTATAGTTTGGATCTTGAGAAAAAAGCAATTAATTCATTAGGAAAAAGTTCAGGTTTAACAAAAGAACAATTTGAAGAATTAAATTTATTTATTGATTCTTCTTTGGATTATTTTATGAAAATTCTTGAATTATTAAATTCTCATTCAATTTCTTCTCAAGCTATTTCTCATATTGTTGCTAAAAGTAATCCTTTATCTCAAGATGAAACTGAAGATATGGCACAAGAATATGTAAGAGATGATGGAGGTTTTCAAGATCCTTTTGCAAGTTTCAAAATAATGTAATTGGGATTTTTGATATTTTTTTTTTTAATTCAATTTATTTTTCTTTCAAAAAAACAAAATTTTTTAATCAAAATCAAAAAAAAAAGCAAAAAGAAAATAATTAACAAAAAAAAAATTTTCATTTTCATTTTTTTCATTTTTTCCATTTTTTTTTTTTAATGAATCAAAATAATAACCAAACTCAATCAAATCAACTTCAATTTCAAAATGAGAAATCACTTATTAAAATTTCTCAAAATTTATTGAAACAAAAAGAAGAGGAAATTATTTCAAATGAAATTCAATCACAAGAAATTTATGAACAAGCAAAAAATGAAAAATCTTGGATTAAAAAAAAAGAAAAATTAGAATTAAGTTTGAGATTGAATCCTAAAAATATTTCAGCTTTAGTTTTGTTTGCAAATGAATCAATTACACCAAATGAATATTTAAGATATTTAAGTGAAGCCATTGAAATCCAAAAAAATAAACTAGGAACTCTTTTACAAAATGATTATGATCCAGTAGAAGATGATTTAGAAATGAATTATTTTTTAAAATTACGATATGATTATGCATGGTGTAAAAACAAAATGAAATTTAAATATGAAATATAAAATTTAAATATAAATATAAAATTTAATTATAAAATTTAATTTAAAAATTTTTTTTTCATTAAAAATAAGGTTTGTGGAAAAACTTCAATGAAAATGAAAAAGCTTTAAAAGAATATTTTGAAATTTTACAACTTTCAAGTTCTGATCCATTAGGAGTCAGATTTTGTATCATTTCAATACTTTTATCACTTAATCAATTAAATCAAGCTTCAGAATTTTTAAAACAATTTTCTGGAGATATTTCTACAACTTGGGAATATTCGTATGTCCTTTTAAAATTCTTAAAGACAAGAAAAAATTATAAAATTCAAAAGGATTTCTTTGTGCAATTAAGAAAAGAGAAACTTAATCAAATTAAATTTATTCACCAAAATCGTATGATATTTTCTTTTCAATTCCAAAAAAAGAAAAAAACAACATTTAAAAATATTATTTTTTTTTCTTTATTTTTTAATAATCCAAAAAAAGAAAATCAAAAACAGGAAAAGAAAAGAAGAAAATCTCTTTTAAATTCCCAAAAAACAAATGAATCAAATGAAGCCAATCAAAATGATAATAATGATAATAATGATAATAATGATAATAATGATAATAATGATAATAATGATAATAATGATAATAATGATAATAATGATAATAATGATAATTTTGATTATCAGGATGATTTTAATGCAAACAATCCAATTCAGAATTTGAATTTTAATCTTAATCTCGGTTTTGGATTTAATTCATGTTTAAATCGCTCAATTAATTTTATAGATCAAAAAATTTCAGAAGAACAACGATTTACGAAACTCAAACTCAATTACAGATTGCGAAAAATATTCAAATTATTGAAACAAATAATTGAATTCAATCCCGAAGTTCCTGTTTATCTTCTTGGAATCAAAAAGCTACCTGTCAATTTGCCATCAGTTAAAAATCAAGACCAAGAAAACGAAGCTATTCATTATGTTTGGAACAATTCCCATTTGTGGTTTAGATTGCCTGAGTTGATGAAGTTGCTATTTTTTGCATATAGAAATTATGAAGCAAGACTTTTCCAATTATCATCTTTTGAAAATTACAACGAATTCAATGAAAACGACCCGAGAATACAAGATATTTATCGGCAAATTATGTTCACAAATCAAGTCAAAAGGAAAAAGGGCAAAAAAGCCAATCTTCAAACAAACAGAAACATTTATTTAAAATCAATTTTTCCACCAGTTCTAGTAAATGCTTCTGAAATTGAAAAATATTTTCCCACAGAATTTACTCAGGAAGACTACAATCGAATAAATTCATTCGAGCTTCCCAAGCCAACACAAAAAATAGAAAAACGATCAGCAAAATTAACTAATTCAATTCTCTATCAAATGTTTTCAATTCAAGGTCCTTCATATTCTTTACTCTATCATCTCCCAAAACAAAGTCGAAGGTTATTCAAAAATCATATTCTTAATTCCTTTTTCCAAAACAAGGATTTTCAGGAAATTGATGATCGCATTATCAGGGATTTAGATTCTCATGAGAGAAATCCAAGTCAAAGAAGATTTCCAAAAAAACGAATTTTGAATCAAAAAAAACACAAATTTCGAGCTTTACTAGCCAAAAAATTAAGGCACAAAAAAAGACTCTCACAAAAAGAGCGGATGTATTTACACAAAATGGCAGCTTTGAAAAAGAAAAAAGAACAACACTTTGTTGCTCCCCCTCTCACATTTGGGGCAGAATCTCCTGAAAAATTCACCAGTTTTTGGCAAAATAATTTTCCGTTTCCAATATTTCAAATCAATCAGAATTCTCTTTCTTTCCAAAACCAATTACATCCACAAAAAGTGTTTTTGGAAGAAGAAAAATCTTTATACAATATTTTGAAAAGTGTTAACTATCAACAAGAATATAATAAAAATGAAAGAAATAATTTGGGTTATGAGAATGGTGAATTTTTCGATCAACAGTATTTGGGAATGGAGGAAAATTTGAATTCTCATAGTGGGAAAGTAAATAATGCTTATTATGATGATTATGACGATTTTAGTAATGGAAATGATGAATATAATTTCTCTTATGATTTGGATCCGAAGTATCATTATGATTCCGATTACGATTACGATTATGATGACAGTTATGATAGACTGAATTATAACAATGATACTTTTCATAATAATTATAACTACAATCACAATTATTATTATCATCATAGAGATCTTGATAACGATAGTGATAGTGATAGTGATTATGATGATAATTCTCTTGATAATCATCAATATCATCAATATCGTCAATATAATCGTAATCATCAAGAATATGAAAATGAACATGAAGATACATTTTTGGATTTCGATGATGATAATTATGATGATAATTATGATGATGATAATTATGATGATGATAATTATGATGATGATTATGATGAAGATGACGATTCTTCTATTATTGATGATTACCAAGATGATTTGGAAGAACTTGAAAGAGAAAATGATGAAATTTTGGGTGAAAGATATTCTGAAGAATTACTTGATTCAAAATATTCCAATGTCCCAGAAGAAGCTCAAAAAATCATTCAATTTGAAATGAAAAAGAAAAGACAAGAAAAAGTATTTATGATAAATATAATGGAAAATTTTTAATTTAATTTAATTTAATTTAATTTAATTTAATTTAATTTAATTTAATTTAATTTAATTTTATTTTATTTTAGGAATTAAAAATCTCCAATGATTTGAAAAATGAAGGGAATTTGCATTTTCGTGAAGGAGATTGGGAAGGAGCAATTGCTTTATATGAACAAGCATTAAAACAAACTCCAAAATATGCATCTAAAGAATATTCAGTCATTTTATCAAATCAAGCTGCTTGTTTTCTTCTCTTAAAACAATATGATAAAGTTATTGATTTTTGCACACGATCACTCGAATATTCTCTCAAGTATCCAAAATCTATTTTCAGAAGAGCATTCGCTTTTTGTGAAATTGAAAAAAACCTACTTGCTTACGAAGGTTCATTTCAAATCAATTTTTAGTTTTTTAATCAAAATCCAAAAATCCAAAATTTCATTTTATTATAAAAAATAACAACTTAACTTTTTTTTTTAATTTTGTATTAAAATAGATTTGAATGCAATTCGTTATGTGGATCCAAACAATACAGAAGCAAGTGAACTTTTTAATCGAGTGCGCATGAAATTATATCAAGAAATCCAAAACAAATCCCAAAAATCTGGGAATTTAACAGAAATCCAAAAAGACAAAGAAGAAGTAAGAAATGATTCAGAAAATACAAATGAGAGTCAAGAAAACGAAAATGATTTAAATCTAGAAAATGAATTTGAAAGCATTGATGAAAGAGATTTATGGGATTCCATTCCAATTACTCCTCAAACTATTTCTCAATTTCTAATACAACAATGTGAAAATCAAAATATTCAAAAAATTCTTTCAACAGACATTATATTTATAGAAAATTATATCAATTTTTCTTGCAAGAAAAACTCAGCTAAACTTCTTAGTATTCTTCATTTCAAGAAAAATGAACAAGATTCAAAAGAAAAAAAATCACAATCACAATCACAAAAAAACACAAGAAAAAAAGGAAAAGGAAACGGAAATTCTCAACAAAAACAAAATTCAAACCAAATTACTTCAGAAAATATCCAAAAATTATTGATTAAATTTGCTCTTTTTGATAAAATTATTCTAGTTAATCAAGAAATCAACCAGAAAAATCAAAACTATAAACTCACAATTTCTCCAAATGAAATATCTACAAAAGAAAAAGCACTCGAATTTTTTAAAGAAATTTCACAATTTACAGACACTAATTGTGAAATACTTTTTGCAAATGGAAAAATCAATGATATAACCACCAAAAAAACTGACAATGGAAAAAACTCAACAATAAACAAAGAACAATTAAAAATCAAATTGGAACAAGTACAAGCAAGATTTGAAAGTTTAAATTCTGATCTTCAAGAATCATATATGCTTTTCTTAGTTTTCATCTCAAAATTTTTCATGATTCAATTAGAAAATGAATATAAATATTATTATGCCAAAAAAGAGCATAATCACACATTTTCTTTTCAAAATATCATCTATGAAAAACAATACAAGAAAGAAATTTCAAAACTCGTAATTAATGCAAAGAAGTTAATAATTGATAAAAAAATCAAATTCCAAAAGAAAATTAATGATTATACTTTCAAAATTGAAAAAATTGAAAGAGATGAACAATTGAAAAAGTTTCAAGAAGAACAAAAAGAAAAACAAAGACTTGCTGAATTGGAAGCAGAAAAAAGAAGACTAGAAAAAATTGAAAATAAGAAACAAAAATTAAAGAGAAAAAAGCAGAGAAAAAGAAATAAACGAAACCAAAACCAAAACCAAAATCAAAATCAAAATCAAAATCAAAATCAAAACCAAAATGAAAATCAAAATCAAAAACAAATTGAAAATGAAAATCAAAATCAAAATCAAAATCAAAATCAAAATCAAAATCAAAATCAAAATCAAAATCAAAATCAAAATCAAAATGAAAATCAAAATCAATCAGAAAAAATTAAAAAAACAAAAAGTGAACCAGTAAAAAAACAAGAAAAATTTACAAAACAACACGAATAAAAATGAAGATCCCAAATAAAGAATTACAAAACAATCTTTTGAGTCAACTAACAAATGAAGAAGTTGATGAAATAACAGGATATTATGATTTAGATGAGAACTTTTGTCATAGCAAAACAATGTGGATTGGAGATGTTGGAGAAGAATTTACAGAAAAAAAACTTGAAAAATTATGTTCAAAATATGGAAAAATCAAGAGTGTGAAAGTAATTCAACATACACATTGTGCTTTTGTTAATTTCAATGATTTCAGGAATCTTGTTATTGCTTATAAGGATATAAAAGGAAAAACAATTAACGGAATGGTATTTAATACAATGAATATTGCAAAGCCACATGAAAGTGGAAATAAAACAAAAAAGCCTATTATGAGTGGAGAAACTGAAAAATTTTTGAATAAATTCCCACAAGGATCTGTTTTAATATTGAAAAATCTCCCTTTTCATGTTAATCCAAATACAATTAAATCTTTATTTAATAATTATAAAATTTGTTCCAATGGAATTTATATTATCAAATCAAAATTAAATTCTTCTGCTCAATGTTTTGTTGCATTTATTAATCATTATGAAGCTATATCTGCATTGAAAAGTAAACAAAATTTCAGAATGAATTGGAGAAATGTTTATGTTTCTCTTGTAAATAATCCTAATGAACAACAAAAGAATGTTTCAACTTCCCCAAAATTTAAAAAGAAACAAAATGAAATTAAAAAAGAAAAACAAATTCAAAAAGAAAAACAAATTAAAAAAGAAAAACAAATTCAAAAAGAAAAACAAATTAAGAAAGAAAAACAAATTAAAAAAGAAAAACAAATTAAGAAAGAAAAACAAATTAAGAAAGAAAATGAAATTAAAAAAGAAAAACAAATTCAAAAAGAAAATGAAATTAAGAAAGAAAATCTTTCTGGAACAAAGCAATTAATTATTGATAGATTATCCAATTTAAAAAAATTACATTTCGAAGAAAGAAATCAAGAACCAAAAATTGGGGTATTTGAAAGAAATATATCGCCTATAAATCCCCAATATCAAACAAGATATGGAAATACATTAAATCTTAATCCAAATCTTAATTCAAATCTTAATTCAAATCTTAATTCAAATCTTAATTCAAATCTTAATTCAAATCTTAATTCAAATCTTAATTCAAATCTTCCTTTTAAATTCGAAAATGAAAAAAAAATACTTCCAAACTCTCCAAATTTTTCTCAATCCTTCCCAAATTTTCTTCCTGATGAAAAGAGGAATTTTCCACAACAAAAATCAAATCTTGAAATTTTCCAAAAAATACATCAAGAATCATTTAAAAATAATTCTGAAATGAAAAAAGAAGAAAAATCGAATATAAACATGAATCATTTTGGAAATACATTTGGAAATTCTTATAATATGAATCAACCAATTTTTCCAAATCAACCAATCAATAATTCAGAACCAAATTTTTTAAAACCACAAATCACAACCAAAAATTCCAATTCAAATATTCAAGCACAAACAATTAATAACAATATTAATTTTTCATTCAAATCACTTAATAATAATATTTACAATTTTATTAATTTTGATTCAATTAATTCTATTAAAGCAAGAAGTGAAAACAAAATACCCAATTTATCTCATTTAAAACCACAAGAAAAAAAAACAACAACAAATAATTATTCATTAGAAAAATGATTGATTCCACAAATACAGAAGAAACAAAAGAAATTCAAAATAATTTTTTTGATTATCCAATTATAAATTTTTCAAATATTGGGGATTTTTTTCAAAATCCAGATCAAGATCAAAATCAAAATCAAGATCAAAATCAAAATCAAAATCAAAATTAAAATTAAAATTAAAATTAAAATTAAAATTAAAATTAAAATTAAAATTAAAATTAAAATCAAAATTAAAATTAAAATTAAAATTTAAATCAAAATCAAAATTAAAATCAAAATCAAAATTAAAATTAAAATCAAAATCAAAATTAAAATTAAAATTAGAATTAAAATCAAAATCAAAATTAAAATTAAAATTAAAATTAAAATTAAATTTAAAATCAAAATCAAAATCAAAATTAAAATTAAAATTAAAATTCCAAAAATCATTTTTCATTTTTTTCATTTTTTTTCTTTTTCAAAAATGAATGAAATTATATTTTTTGGAAGAAATCAAAATTCAAAACTTTTCAAAAATGAAACAGATAAAATAACAAAACCAATTCAATTTAAATTTGAAAATGAAAATGAAAATGAAAAACAAATTAAACAAATTTCATCAAGCTATTTATCAACAATTTTCCTTTTTAAAAATGGAAAAGAAATAGAATATTTAAGTGAAGAAAATGATTCAAATCAAAATCCTGAAAAAATCCAAATTGAAGAAAATATTCAAAAAGTAACTGTTGGTGTTCGAAATGAAGCTATTTTAACAATAGAAGGAAATGTATTTGCCAAAGGAAAAGATATTAATCCAAATAATTCAAATGAATTTATCAATATTTCATCATTAATTGAAGATACAGATGATAGAATAATTGAAGATATTGTTCCTGGAAGAAATTCAATTTATTTATTAACTTCAAATCAAAATGCTTATGGAATTGGTGATAATGAATATGGTCAACTTGGTTTTGATTATGAAACACTTCCAAAAACAGAAAAACCAATTTTAATGATGAAAAATGTTTCTAAAATATTTTCAGGAAATTGTTCAAATCATGTTTTTCTTTTAAATTCAAATCAAGAATTATTTGGATGTGGCTATAATGATGATTGTCAACTTGGATTAGGAGAATCAAGAAGAAGAAAAGAAACAAAAATCCAAAAATTAACCCAAATCCAAAATATTCCAAAAGGTAAAATAATTGATATTAAATGTGGAAATATTCATTCAATAATGTTGATTGAAAATGAAAATCAAAATCCAAAAAGAAAACTTTATTCAACTGGAGATCATTTATCTAATGGACTTGGCAAAAATGGAAATGCTTATGAATTTACTGAAATCAAATTATTTTTATTTGAAAATGATAATATTCTTGATTTTTCTGTTGGATGGTTTCATACTTTGATTTTAACTTCTAATTCAAAATTAATAGTATTTGGAGATAATTACTTTGGTGAATTAGGAACTGGAAATACAGAAGATAAACCAATTCCAATCCAAATTAAACTTCCTGAATTAAGATTTAATGAAAATATTTCTAATTATCATATTTCTTGTGGATCTTTCAATTCATTTCTTTATTATTCTTCTTTTCCTTTTTCCAATCTTGAAGAAGATTTGATAAAATTATTTAAAAGAAAAGAATTTTGTGATATTTCATTTAAAACCAAAAATGGAGAAATAATCAAAGCTCATAAATTAATATTGAAATATAGATTAAATCAAAATGAAAATCAAATTGAAAAACTTGAAGAAATTATTTCAACAAAATCAATTAAAGAATCAAATCAAATATTTGAAATGATTTATTCAAATAATTCCAAAATAAATCCAAAATTATATTCTGAAATTAAAGAAATTATAAATTTAAATGAAAAAATTGAAGAAACAATGAAAAGAATTTATTTAAATGAAAATGAAAAAGATTTTATTATTGAAAGAAAAGAAAAACAATATAAATTTCCTAAATTAATATTAATAATGAGAAGTGAATTATATCGAGGAATGTTTTTATCTGTAACTGAAGATAAATCTAACAAAGTTACAGATTATAGTGAATTAAGTAATAAATCATTTCAATTATTAGAATATTGGATTTATTCAAATCAAATTAAAGATGGAATTAAAATTACACAAGAAATTATTAATGAACTTAAAATTGGAATTGATTATTTTCAATTAAATCAAACAAATCCAAATTTATTTGATTTATTAATTAACAAAATTAATAATCAAAATCAATAAAAAATAAGAATAGATTTAATTTAATATTTAATTTATAAATTAATTTAAAAATGTAATTTAATATTTAATTCTATTATTAAAATAATAATTTAATGTTTTAGATTTAAATATTTTATTATTTAAATATTTAACATATAAATATAAAAAATAAGAATAGATTTAATTTAATATTTAATTAATAAATTAATTTAAAAATATAATTTAATATTTAATTCTATGTTTAAAATAATAATTTATTGTTTTAGATTTAAATATTTTATTATTTAAATATTTAACATATAAATATAAAAATGAAAATAGATTTAATTTAATATTTAATTTATAAATTAATTTAAAAATATAATTTAATAATTAATTTTATGTTTAAAATATTAATTTAATGTTTTAGATTTAAATATTTTATTATTTAAATATTTAACATTTAAATATAAAAATAAGAATAGATTTAATTTAATATTTAATTTATAAATTAATTTAAAAATATAATTTAATATTTAATTTTTATTATTAAAATAATAATTTAATGTTTTAGATTTAAATATTTTATTATTTAAATATTTAACATATAAATATAAAAATAAGAATAAGTTTAATTTAATATTTAATTATAAATTAATTTGAAAATATAATTTAATATTTAATTTTATTATTAAAATAATAATTTATTGTTTTAGATTTAAATATTCTATTATTTAATTATTTAAAATATAAATATAAAAATAAGAATAGATTTAATTTAATATTTAATTTATAAATTAATTTAAAAATATAATTTAATATTTAATTTTATGTTTAAAATAATAATTTATTGTTTTAGATCTAAATATTTTATTATTTAAATATTTAACATATAAATATAAAAATAAGAATAGATTTAATTTAATATTTAATTAATAAATTAATTTAAAAATATAATTTAATATTTAATTTTATTATTAAAATATTAATTTATTGTTTTAGATTTAAATATTTTATTATTTAAAAATATTTTGAAAATTGATTTTTGAAATTAAAATTTTATCTTTTTTTGAATTAAATTGAATTAATATTAATTTGGAAATTTGTTTTAAAATTTAAATTTATTAATAATTTTTAAATTCCAAAAAAAATTAAATTAAAAATTAAATTAAAATAATTTTCCTTTTTTTAATAAAAAATTAATAAAAAATAATAATAATTTATTAATAAATTAATTTAAAATAATAAATTAAAAAGAAAATTAAATTAATTATTAATTTAAATTTATTCTTATTTTTATATTTTTATTTATTTTCAAAATCCACTTTTTTATTTATTTTTTTATTTAAATTTTTTTTCATTTTTTCCTTTTTTTAAAACAAAAACAAAAACAAAAACAAAAACACAAAAACAAAATGGATAATAATAATAATAATAATAACCAAATTGAAAATGCAAATCAAAATGAAAATCAAAATGAAAATGAAATGAAAAATTTAGAAAAAGTAACAAAAATTTAATTAAAAATTATTCAAACCTTTTAAATGGAAATTCATTTAAAGATTTTTCAATTTTTGTTGAGAATAAATCAAATCCTTTTGAAATTAAAGTTCATAAATCAATTTTATCTTCAAGATCTCCTTTTTAATGAATCATTAAGGCAAGAATCTCTTTCTATTTCTTTTAAATCAATTTAATAAAAAAGAAATGGAATCAATTTTGAGTTATATTTATTATGGAAATATTTCTTTTGAGAATCAAGAAAATCTTATCCAATTATTGAAATTTCAATTTATTTTAAATTAAATTTATTGAAAGAAATTATTCAAAAATTTCAAATTCAATTAATTATTCAAATTTTTTCCAATTTTTATTCCAAAATCGAAATTTAAATTCAAATGAAATTGAAATAAAATGTTTTGAATTAATAAATCAAAATTTTTCCCAAATTCAAAATAATGAGAATTTATTCAATTTAACTAAAGAAGAAATTATCAAATTTATTCAATTTAAACAAGAAAAAAAAGAAATTTTTCAATTTGATTTTTTTCAATTTTTAAATAATTGGATTAAAAAAAGAGTTAATTCATTAAAATTAAGGAAATATGAAAACAAAATGAATGCAAAGAAAAGATTATTTCATTCTTTTTTTTCATTATTTGATAAAGATTCAATTTCAAAACAAGATTTTGATAAATTAAAACAATTTGATTTTTTTCTTCCAAATTCTTTTTTAATTCATTTTGAAAGAACTATTTTTGAAATTCAAGATAAAGAAAAGATAAAGAGAATCAAAGAAAAAGAAAAGGAAATTAAAAGAAGAGATAAAAGAATCAAATCATTTGAATCAGAAATTCGAAATTTGAAACAAGAAAATCAAAAGAAAGAAAAAGAAAATCAAAATCTCAAATCTGAAAATGAAAACCAAAAACAAGAAAATGAAAAGAAAGATAAGATTATCAAACAAAAAGATGAAGAAATTCAAAATATTAAATTATCATTTGAAAAAGAAATTGAAAAAGAAAATCAAAAAGAAGAATCAAAACAAAATCAAAAGAAATTGTTGAAGATTTTTTCAGATTCAGAAATTATTAAAGATATTGAATATGCTAAGAAATTACAAGAATGGATAAATGATAATGATTTTTTTTCTAAAATGAAAAAAGGATTTTCAGCAAAAAGAGATGGATTTTCTGGTCAAAATTGGCATAAAGCAGTTGATGGGAAAGGAAAAACATTAGTTATTATCAAAACAAAAGATAATTTTATTTTTGGAGGTTTTACTCAAGTTGGATTTAAATATGTTCAATCAGGTTATGAATACATTAATGATTCAAATGCATTTATTTTTTCATTAAGAAATGATAAAGGGGATAGAATACCTGCAAAGTTTACAATTAAACAACCTCAATATGCAATTTATTCTAATTTAAGTTATGGTCCAACATTTGGTTATAATGATTTTTATTTAAATTCTAATTTACAACCTGGTTATTCAAATTTTGGTAAATATTATAATCTACCTAATGGAATTACTTACCAATCAAATGAAGCTAGAAGTTATTTAGCTGGTTCTCCTGATAAATGGATTGTTGATGAAGTTGAAACTTATTTCATTTAAAAATTAATTAATAATAAGAAAATCAAACTTTTTTTTTTTTAATTTTTTTTTTCAAAATTTAATTCAATTTTAATTTACTTTTAATCAAATTAATTTCTTTAAAATAATAAATAAGAAACAAATTTAATTTTAAATAATTTAATTTTAATTTAAAATATTTATTAAAAATTTAATTAATAAAAAATAATCCAAAAAAAAAAATAATAAATTTTAAAAAATTGAATATTTTTAATATAATAAATAAAAATAAAAATTGAAAATAGAAATTAATAATAATTAAATTTAAATTCATTAATTAAAATATTAAAATAAAAAAATCAAATAAAATTTATTATTAATTAATATTTAAATATTAATAAATTATAATCAAAATCAAAAATAGAATAATTAGTAAATTATTTTTTTAGAAAGTTTATCTTATTCAATCATGTTAAATTCAATTTATTTAAAATTTTTTAATTTTTTAATTTTATTTTTAATATATTTTATTATAATTAAAATTGAAATAATAAATAATCAAAAATATTAATTATAATAAATAAAAATATTATATTAAATTAAAATTAAAATAAATTTAAATTAAATTATTATTAAATATTATTAAAATTAAATATTTATCTTTATTAAAATATTTATTCCACTTTTTAATATATTTTATTATAATTAAAATTGGAATAATAAATAATCAAAAATATTAATATAATAAATAAAAATATTATATAAAATTAAAATAAAATAAATTTAAATAAATTAAATTAAATATTATTATTAAAAAATTAAATATTTATCTTTATTAAAATATTAAAATTAATTATTTTTATCTTTATATTAAAATAGAATTTTTAAAATTTTTCTTAATAAATTTTATTTTTAAATTAATAAAAAGATTTTATTAAATTTATTAAATTATTGGGAATAGTTTTATATTATTTTAAATAAAGAAATATTAATAAAATATATAAAATATAATTAATTTTAAATTTAATTATTTAATATTCTTTATTCCATTTTTGAAATAAATTAATAAAAAGATTTTATTAATTTTATTAAATTATTGGGAATAATTTTATATTATTTTAAATAAAGAAATATTAATAAAATATATAAAATAGAATTAATTTTAAATTTAATTATTTAATATTCTTTATTCCATTTTTGAAATAAATTAATTAAAAATTTTTAAATTTATTAAATTATTGAGAATTGTTTTATATTATTTTAAATAAATAAATATTAATAAAATATATAAAATAAAATTAATTTTAAATTTAGTTATTTAATATTCTTTATTCCATTTTTGAAATAAATTAATTAAAAGATTTTATTATTGAAAGAAAAGAAAAACAATATAAATTTCCTAAAATTAATATTAATAATAAGAAGTGAATTATATCGAGGAATGTTTTTATCTGTAACTGAAGATAAATCAAATAAAGTTACAGATTATAGTGAATTAAGTAATAAATCATTTGAAATATTTGAATATTGGATTTATTCAAATCAAATTAAAGATGAAATTCAAATTACACAAGAAATAATTAATGAAATTCAAATTGGAATTGATTATTTTCAATTAAATCAAACAAATCCAAATTTATTTGATTTATTAATTAAAAATTTAATAATCAAAATTAAAATTAAAATTAAAAATTAAAAAAGAAGAAAAATTTTGTTTTATTATTTTTCCCTTTTTCTTGTTTTTAAATTTTTTTTTTTAAATTTTTTTTTTTTTCATTTTTTTTTTCACAAACAATGCAACAAAAACAAAATACAATGCAACAAAAACAAAATACAATGCAACAAAAACAAATACAAATCTATTTTTATTTACATTTTGGTTCTCTTCAAACTAATTCTGTTTCTGTTAAAATTAACAATCAAAATTTTATTCCTCTTGAACAAATCCATCCAAATAAAAATGTTTGGTATGCTTCTTTTAAAACTGAAATAAATATAGAACAAAATACGATCCAAATAAAATACTTTGAAAATCAAAAAGAAAAATTCTTGGAATTGAAAAAAAATTTTCAACTACATGAAAGAAAATTATTTATATTTGAAATTACTCCAAGTAATGAATCTGTTTTATCAATAGGAAATGATTTACTTTTTTCGATAATATCAAAATTGATGAATATCCAAAAAAGAAGAAAAACAGAAAAAACGAAATATGAAAAAATAGAAGATATTTTTATCAATTTTTGGAAAGGAGTTAACTCTTTAAGTCAATATGAATTTTTCCAAAATCTCGATTTACAAAAATCTAAAGGATTTTCTGTTATTGTGGATTATTTTTTCGAAGAATTAAAAAAAAAAGAAATATGGAAAAAACAAGAAATTCCGATTGAAATGCTATTTTTTGATATTTGCCTTACTAATTTCACTGAAAACTTTGATGATATTTTCATTAATAATTTACAAGCATTTCCTCAAAAAGTTGTTGAAATATTTCAAATTATTCAAAAAATATTTGCGATAGAAAAACAAGAATTAAAAGAAATTCGAGGAATTTTTCAAAATTATTTCAAAAGAAATCTTAAAAATTGTAAAGTTGAATATCTTTATTTATTTCCTTTATATTCAGACTTTTTAATACCTGAAGATTGGAACTTTTTCAAAATTTGAACCAAAACCAATTTTCCGAAAAATTTGAATTTCTTATACATAATTATTCAATAAATCAAGGTTTCTTTTTTGATTTATTCAAGTTATTTGATTACAAAATATATTCAAGAGCAGAAGAATTAATTCTAATTTTTTTCAAAAATTTAACAATTAAGAAAAAAGAATTATTAAAATATTTAATTCAAAATAATTTCAATTCATTAATATTAAACCTAATCAAAAATTTTGAATCACAAAATCTTCAAATCAAGTTGTGAATGTTTCATTACATTTTACCAAAGTTTTAAATCTATTCTTCAAAATCAAATTAAAAATCAAAATCAAAATCAAAATCAAAATCAAAATCAAAATCAAAATCAAAATCAAAATCAAAATCAAAATCAAAATCAAAATCAAAATCAAAATCAAAATCAAAATCAAAACCAAAATCAAAATTATTTGAAAGAAATTGAAAAAGAAATTTGTGAAAATATCAATCAAAAATTTTTCCAAAATGAATCAAAATCAAAAATCTCAAAAATAATAACCGAATCACAAGTATTAAATTTAAACAATATTCCAAAATTTCTTTTTGAATTTATTTGGCAATTTACTGAACAAAATCAAAATCAAAATCAAAAGTTATTGGAATTAAATTCTTTAATTGGAGAAAAATTACCAACTAATTCTCAAAATTTCTTTCAATTCTTTAATTCACTTTCAGAAAAAGAACAAAATAATTGGATAAATGTTTTCGTAACTATAAAAGAAAAAGAAAATGAAAAAATTTCAAAATTTGAATTTCTTAAATCAATTAAAAAATATCAAAAAGAAATTGAAAATTTTATTGAAAAATCAAAAAATTTAAATTTTTCTTATAAAGAACTTTCTGAAATTATTATTCAAAATTATGAAAATTCAAAAATTTGGGTTATATTCGAAAAACCAAATTTACAAATTTTAAAAGAAGAACTTGAACAATTAAATCAACAAAAAAACTTCTTATCAAAAGAATTATATCCAATTTTAATTGAAGAAGATATTTTAAAAATTAAAGAAATATTGAATTTATTTGAAAGTGATAAATCAATTAATGAAATTAAAAAATCAATTCAAAATTTGAAAATTAAAGAAGAAATTATCCAAAATTTTTATAAAATGAAACAAACTCAAATTTTTCAAAAGATTTATTGGAATGAATATCAACAATCATTAATAAATGAAAAAAAGAAAATTTCATTTGAAGATTTACAAAATAAAATTAAACAAATTCAAGATGATTTGATAAAAAAAACAAAATTAATTTCAAATCAAAAAATGAAAATTAAAGAATTTGAAAATTTATTCTTAAAAATAATTGAAAATGAAATTAAAATTAAAAAAGAATTATTAGAAAATGAAATTGAATTATTATTTGAAATTTCCAATATTCCTAAAGATAAAATTAAACAAATTTGTTCTCCAATTTTAAAATATCAACAAGACAGAAAAAATTATTCCAAAATTCCTGATTGGTTTATTTTATTTGTTTCATTATTTAAATATGAAAATGAATTTTATTCTAATTTTTTTAATCAAAATTGGAAAAATGAAAAAGAAATGAAAGATCTATCAAAAATTAATCAAATATTTCAAGAAATTTATAAATTTATTAAAAATACATTGAATAATAAGAAATATAATTTTGAATTACTTCCTCAATCAATTCAAATTTTACAAAAATTAGAAAATGATAAAGAATTTAAAGAGATTTTTGATAAAATCAATAACAATAATTTAAAACAAACCAAAAAATATTTACAAAATTTAAGAGAAGAATTTAAAGAATATTTATATAATGAAAAACTTTTCAAATCATTTAATGATATATTTGAAATTATTATCAAAATTTATCAAAAAATAAATCCTTCACAAGAAAAATTAGAGAAAATTTTTAAAAAAATTGAAGAATTAATTTTATTACAAAAACAAAAAGAAACTGAAGAAGAAAGAAATTTCACAAAACAAATTGACAATTTATTTTCCAGAATTTATCAATAATAACAATAATAACAACAATAATATTCAATTTACTTTTTCAATTTTCTCAAAAGAACAAATATTTTCAATTATAAAAGAATTTCATTTTGAAAGCAAAAACAATAATTCATTATCTCTTCTTAAATCATTTAAACCAAATTTAAAAAATGAAGAATTTGAAAATTTCAAAACTCAAATTTCTCAAATTAAAATTGATTCAAATTTTTTCAAAACATTTATTAATGAATTAGAAAAATTAATTCCTATCAAAAATTCAATCAAACAAAGAATAATCAAAATTGATGAAAATATTTTAAAAAAATCAAATTCTCAATTTAATCAAATTTTTGATAATCAAAATCAAAATCAAAATCAAAAATTTTTCTTTTATAAATTAGAAAAAGAAAAAGAAATTTATGAAATTGTTACCAGTTTATATTTAGGATATTGTAATCATTTCCCTTTAAAAGAAAATGTATTAATTTGTGATTCAATTTCAACAAAAAATGATATTAATAATTTCTTCAATATTTATCAAATTTATAATGAAAAATATGAAAATATTCCAAAAAACAAATATTTATTTTCAATTCTTCATTCACATAAATTATCTCAAGAATGTTTACAAGTATTAACTGAAAAAATTCAAAATATTTCTTTCACAATTCATTTTCCATTATTAATTTTCTTTTATGAAGAGAAAATTGGAAATTTTAGAATTGTTAACCAATTTCCAAGATGTTTAATAACAAACAAAATCAAAATTCTTTCCAAAGAAAAAAATAACACAAATTTACAAAAAATATCACAAACTTTATCCAAAAATACAATTATTTACTTCTAAAATTAGTGGAATGGGAAAAACTTATCAAATTCACAAAAAATTTAATGAAGAATATCAAAAAGAAAATTATCTATATTTCAATATCATTTTATCAAAAGAAATATCAAATGATTTTATTAAAGATAAAGAAAAAGAAAAGAAATTTTTTCATATTGAATTACCTTTTTCACCTAAATTAGAAACTTTAGATTTTATTTGGGGATTTACAATGTGGAATTTATTTGAAAACAAAAGAGAAAAATCATCAAATTTCATTTTTGATTTTAATCAAGAAGATTTAAATAATTGTTTTTTAGCTTTTGAAATTCCAAGTAATAGAAAAGAAAATTCAGAAAATGGATTAAATCATTTCCAATCATTAGAATATTTTCAAGAAAAAGAATGTCAAGTTAATTATGATGAATTTTCATTTATTAAATTTAAATTAAATCCAAATTTTATAATTGAAAAAATTGAAGATAAAAAATTGAAAAATGTTGCTAAATTAATTGAATTAAGTAATAACAATTTCAAACAATTCAAAAATATTCAAATTGAAAAAAGAAAAGAATTTATTAATCAAGAACCAAATAAAAAAGAATTCTTTAATTTAATTGAAAAGAAAATCTTACAAAAACTACCACATCAACCTTTAACTTTCAGAATAATATTTATTATTTGTTCAATTTTAAAATCCCAAATAATTTTATTACAAAATTGTCAATTTTTGGATTCAAATCAATTATTTAAAATAAGAACAGAAGAAGAAAAAGAAGAAATTTATGAAAAATTTATTTCACAATTATTTTCATTTTATTTAGATTCTATTGTTAATATTTCTTCACGTTATCTTAAATGGAGTACAAAAATAGAAAAATTAGAAACAAATGAATTTGAAGATTTCTCAAATTTATTAAAAGATAGAATTGATTGGAATCAAAAATTTTTCACTTTCCCAATCTTTTTAAATCAACTCAAAAACCAAGAACAACTTGAAATGATAATTATAAGCAATAATCAAATCAAATCATTATTTAATCAAAAATTAGAAAATTTTTTAAACAATAATATATTGATTAAAATTTATGAAAATTTCCAAAATGATGAAGAGAAAATTGAAATTGAAAAAGAAATGATTTTGAAAATTCTCAATTCTTTTAATTCAAAACAAGATATAAAAGAATATCCAAAATTTCTCACTTCAAATAACCTAATGAAATTAATCAATATTCATTATAGATTAATAGCAAAACTTCCAGTTATTTTTATTGAAGGAAATGATTATGAGAAAAACTTATTAATTCATTATTTATTAGAAGAAATCTTAAAACAAAAATTAATAATTTTAAACATCAATTCTAAAACAAACAAAAAAGATATTGAACAAATTATTGAAAAAGCTGAAAATATTATCAAAGAAAATCCAAATTCAAAAATTAATATTTTATTCAATGATTTCAATACAGGATCAAAAGAATGCATAATTTTATTAAAGAAAATTTTAATAGATCGATCTTTTGATTTATTAAATTTACCAAAACAAATCAATTTATTAGCTTCAATCAAATCATTTCAATCAAAACAATATTCTTCTCAAATCAAACCAAATGAATCAAATGAATCAAATATAATTGAAGAAATAATTTCAAAACCTCAATTAATTCCTGATTCATTTTTTGAAGATATTTATGATTTTGGGAATTTAAACAAAAAAGGAGAAAACAATTATATTTTATCAATGATTTACCAAAAATTTCCTCAATATTTAGTTAATATTGATAAAGAAAAAATTATTCCAATTATTTTAGAAACAATTAATTTTTCAAGAAATTATATTCAACAACAAAACAAAACAAATTATTCCATTCAATCATTACAAGATGTTTTCATATTTCTCAATATTTTCCAATGGTTAATTGAAAAAAAAATTTGCAAAAAATTAACTCAAGAAAAACAAGATAATCATGATTATATCTTACAAAGTATTCTATTATCTTTATTTGTTGTTTATGGATCATATTTTATTGGAGAAGAAAAAGATGATTTTTTATTAAATGTTGAAGAAAATTTAAAAAAAGATTCAGAAACAATAAAAATTAAAGAAATTATTGATAAATTAACAAAAAGTTTAATTCAATCAATTCAATTTAATTTAACCAAAACAAATCTTTTCCAAAATCAAAATTTAAATGAAAATGGTTTATCAATACTTATTTCATGTTTTACACAAATACCTTTATTAATAATTGGCAATTTAGGTAAATTAATAACAAAAATAATAACAAAATAATTATTAAATTAAATTATTTTTATTTTATTTTTATTTAAAACAAAAATAGAAATTTCAAAAAAATCTTTTCAATTCATTTTCAATTCATTTTTATCTTCTCAAAATAAAAATCAAAATGAAAATTTAATTTCAAAACAATGGAACCTTCCACAAATAAAACAATTCGAAATTCAATGTTCGCAAATATTTACACAAGAATATCTTCAAAATCAATTCCAAAACATCAAACAACAAGAAGAAGAAGAAGAACAACAACAACAACAACAACAAATTATTCCAATAATAATTTTAAAAGATTTCACAAATTTATCAAAAGAAAATTTAATTATGATTCATTCAAAAACCAAAAAAATTATGAATAAAATGATTTATAATTCAAATTCAAATCCAAAATTTACATTAATTTTATTAACAAATACAAATACAAATTTTGAAATTTCAGGATTAACTTCAAGAAATTTATTATTATTATCAAATTTAAATAAAAATGATTTAGAAATTGTAACAAAAGAAATTACAAAAACATTCTCTAAAAAAATACGAAGAAATTATCCTAATATTTTTGTTGAATTATTTTCTAAAATTTATCAAAATCAAAATGAAATAATTTCAAAACAATTTAAAACAATTCTTCAAGAAAATCAACCACCATTAAATTTTTATGGAATTAAAGATTATCAATATTTCCTTAATAATATTGGATTTTATTATGGAAATACACAAAAGAAAACACAAATTGTAGATATTTGTTATGAATCTCTTTTTAGAAATTTTGGAATTAAATCAAAAATATTAAATCAAATTTTGGAAAATAGTAAAATTGAAGGATTTGAAAAACTTCCAGAATTCAATTCATTTCAATTAATAGAAGAAAATATTCAAGAATTATCAAAAGAAAATGAAATTCAAACATATTCAGATTTTATAAAAACATCAAGACATTTAATGATATTTATTCCAGATATTTCAATTTTTTCAATAATTTTACAATATTTTTCCAGAAATTCAATCATTTTATTTGATTCAAATTCATTAATAAAATCAGAATCACAAATAGAAAATGAAAATCAAGAAATTAATAAAATATTAGATATTATTGAAAAATGTATTTATGAAGGAAAAATGTTAATTCTTCTTGATTATCAAAAAATTTATCCATTATTAGATGATTTATTTAATCAAAATTATATTAAAGAAAATGAAAAATTTTATACAACAATTATTTTTGAAAATGAAATAAAAAAAATTGAAATGAATCCAAATTTCAGATTAATAATTATAACAACAAAAGCAATTAAATATGAATTTAATCAACCTAATTTATTAAATCAATTTGAAAAACAATTAATTGATATTTCTTCTTTTAATATTCCAAAAGAATCAATATCCAAAATATCCAAAATATTCAATTCAATCAAGCAATTTACTGAAAACAAAATTAAAAAAGAAGATTTAATTATTGAATTTAATCAAAACTCATTTTCTTCACTTATTCTTAAATATCAAAATGAAAAAGATCAAGAAGAAAAAATCAAAAAGAAAATTATTCAATTTTTTAAATTTGAAAAAATGATTGAAATTAAAGAATTATTATCAAAAAAACAAATTCAAAAAGTTAATCAAATCAAAGAAGAATATTTTTCATCTATTTACAATAATTTTGAAGAACTTTTAAATGAAGAAATTTTAAAAAATGAAGTGAAAAAATCAATAATTTTTACAAGAGGATATAAAAGAGAAATTGGAAAAATTGAAGAAAAATATTCAGAATATTCATTTAAAATTTTAGATTTACAAAACAAAGATAAAATTATCAAAAAAGAAAATGAAGAATTAATTTCCAATATTCCAAAAGAAAAAAATATTTTAATTATTCATTTTAAACAAAATCAAATTGAATTATTTTATCAAATTAAAATTTTAATTGAACAAATAATTTCTCAAAACAATAATCAAAACAAAATAGAGAACTCTTATATTATATTATTTATTCATTTATCTTTCACTTCAAATTCTAAATCATTTCCTTTTTATTTTGAAAAAAATTGGGAACATTATTATATTGAAGAAATTGAAACATTATTTAATCTTAAAAATTTACCTCAAAATCTTTTAGAATCATTTGATTATTTACAAAAAAACAAACAAATAGAAAAACTAATAATAGAAAATTTAGGAATAATTCTTTCAAAAGAAAAAGATTTAACAAATGAAAATTTCAAAAAAGAAAAAGAATTAATTGAAAAAAACCTTTTTAAGAATGAAGAAATGAAAGAACAAATTTTCCAAAAAATTAGAAAAATGATTGAATTATCAATTAAATCAAAACATGAAAATTTTAAATGGGAAATTTTTGATATTTTACAAAATTTCAAACAAAAGAAAAAGAAAAAGAAATTTATAAGTATTTTATTTGATAAAGTTAAAGAAGATTTAATTGAAATTTTTGATATATTTTTCCAAAATATAAATCAAAATGAAAATTTAACAATTTTATTAAATTCAAAAGATGAAAAAATGAAAGAAATTTGGAATAATATATTTCAACAATTTGAAATTCCTTGTTATTCAATTTACAAAACAAAAACAATTAAACAAAAATTCCCATTTTCATCAATAATTTATTCAATAATTCAACAAAATGAAACAATTTCTCAACAAAACAAAATTATTCCATTTATTGATTCATCTTTCAATGATGAAATTATTCAAAAAACATTTTCAACAAAAAAACCAAATGAAATTATTCAAAAATATTTAAAAGATTTTATCAAATTGGTTCTTAATTCAGAACAAGAAAATATTTTCCAAAAATTA
>JAPDFW010000003.1:0-103549 GCA_028826165.1 Anaeramoeba ignava
ATTATGATTCAACAGAAAAATTTGAGTAAATCAATTTATTTTCTTACACTTTTTCAATCTAAATTAACTTTCAAATTAAAATGTTTAGGGTTAATTTCGAAACTAATCAAATTCAATATGTTTTTATGGGATGCCAAACTGGATCTTATTCAGCAGATTTATATTCCGAATGCCAACCTTGTGGATATGGACGCTATTCATCATCAAGAGGTTCTTTTTGTAATTATTGCCCATTAGGATATTATACAAATCAAACAGGATCATCAGATTGTTCACCATGTTCACAAGGCACATTTTCTTCAAAAACTGGAGCAATAAATTGCCAGCTTTGTGTCCCTGGAACTTTTACTGCAAATAATGGATCACAATGGTGTTCAGAATGTCCTGATGGATATTATTCTGATTATGAAGGAGCAACTGAGTGCACAAAAATGTGGAACAGGTCATCAAACAAAAATCCTTCTAGTTGTGATCCTTGTAAAAGTGGAACTTATAATAATAAAGAAGCATCTACTTGTGTTCTTTGTTCTTCTGGAACATATTCTGGAGTTGGAGCAATTTCATGCACTCCATGTGGAAAAGAATTATTATCAAGATCAACTTGGTATTTTAATTTTAATTTGATTTGATTTTAAATATTTTAATTTAATTTTAATTTGAATTTGTTAGGTCAACCAAGTTGTAAAAATTGTCCTGCAAATACAATCACTTTTAGTCAAGCTTCAACTTTAATTCTGAATGTGTTTGTAAAGAAGGAATGTATGGAGAACCTGGTGGAAATTGTAAAGAATGCCCTGAAGGAGGTATTTGTGATGAAGCAGGAATTACAGAACCAGAAGTAAAAGCAGGATATTGGGCTGATGATAACCTCAATTTCTATCATTGTGATCCTTTTGAAGCTTGTCCTGGAGGAGCAAAAGGAACTTGTAATTCAAATTTGGGATATGAAGGTGTGATGTGTTCAGAATGTTCTAAAGGATTTTATAGGATTTCTGGTAGATGTGAAAAATGTCCAGCAAATGCAAAAACTAGATTGATAATTGCTTTCTTTTTAATCATGATATTTGCTATCATCTTGTTAATTATTGTTAGAAGTCAAGCAAGATCTTATTTTGGAAGTTTAAGTATTGCATTTTCTTTCTTCCAAATCTTAGCAACACTTCCCAAAATGAATATTAATTGGCCGCCAAGATTACAAAAATTTCATGAATAGTTTAACTTCTTTTAATTTCAATGTTGATTTGGTTGCTCCTGAATGTAGTATCTCAGCTTCATTCACTGGCAAATGGTTTGCAGTTATGTTGATTCCTTTTGTAGTTCTTGCAATGTTTGCTTTTCTTTTTCTTATTGTTAGACTTCATGCAATTATCGTGAAAAAATGCGGTTCAAAATTTGCTAATAAATTCCCAAGATTTTGTTCAAGACCAACAAGGAAAACAACAAACAAATATCTTCTTCCCTTCTCATGGATCCGTTTCCAAATTAGCAAATTATTCACACATGGGAATTCATCAGCTAAAAAATTATATTCCACTTTCATTAACGGATATGTTGCTTTTGCTTTTCTTGTTTATTTGGTTTTATGCCAATGGGTATTCGATTTATTTTCTTGCACAAAACAAGCAGATGGGATTTACACATTAAATGCAGCACCAAGCTATCGATGCTATAACGATCCTTGGTGGAAAAAAATGGCAGTTGGAGGTGTTCTTTTTGGATTGCTTTATGTTATTGGAATTCCAGCTTTTATTATCTTTATGCTTTTTTATCACAGTAAAAAATATAATGATGAAATGTTTTATTCAAGACTCAGTTTGTTATGCTCAAGATTTAGAAGAGAATGGTTTTTCTGGGAATTGATTGTGATGGCAAGAAAAGCCTTGTTTGTTTTTGCTTTACTTTATTTCAATTTTGCTTCTGATTTGCAAATTCGATTGTTGATTCTTATTCTTTTGATTGCCATTATTTTACAAGTTGCTTTTGAACCTTATGATACTCAAGGAAGAAATCGAGCGGAAATCATTTTGTTATGTGTTCTTGAAATTGTGATGATTTCGAGTTTTGTTTTTGTTTCAGATGAAAGTGGAGATACAAAAGCCAAAGAAAGAATTGAAACTTTCATTTTGATTCTAATTTGGATGGCAATTATTGTTATATTCTTTGTTCTTTTCAATGAAATTGTTGAAAGAGTGAAATACAAAAAAGAAAAGAGAAAGATCAAAAAAAGGAATCGAGAAAGAGATCTTCTTGAAGTTCTTAAAGAATCTGAATTTATTGTGTTTCTGGATCAAAAACCTTCATTTGATTTGATTGTTCAATGGATTGGAACATTAAGTAAAAAAGAATCATCCAAATTTGCAAATTTTATCAGTCAATTTGATGGTTTAATTCAAAAAAATTCAGTTCAATTTCCAGAACAAAAATATTTGGATAATTGGAGAGAATTAATTGAAACTGAATTGAAAAATTGGTATGAACAAAGAGCAACTATTAAAGAGAAATTGATGTTTTCAAATCTTATTAATTCACTTTTTATGTATCTTGTTGAAAAAGGAGATAATCCAATTCAAAGATGGAGATCGAATACTCAAAATATAATTCCACTTTCTCAAAACGAAAATGAAAAAGAAAAAGAAAAAGAATCAAATGATTTGAATTGAAAACCAAAATATTTTTTTTTCATTTTTTTCTTTTCAAAAAAATTCAAAAACTAAAAAATAAAAAAAAGAAAATGAATGAAATTTTATTTTTTGGTCAAAATTCAAATCCAAAACTTTTCAAAAATGAATCAGATAAAATAACAAAACCAATTCAATTTAAATTTGAAAATGAAAATGAAAATGAAAATGAAAAACAAATTAAACAAATTTCATCAGGAAATTATTCAACAATTTTCCTTTTTGAAAATGGAAAAGCAGTAGAATACTTAAATGAAAATTATTCAAATCAAAATCCTGAAAATATTCAAATTGAAAATATTCAAAAAGTAACTGTTGGTTATCGAAATGAAGCTATTTTAACAATAGAGGGAAATGTATTTGCCAAAGGAATATATATCAATCCATTTAATCCAAAAGAATTTATCAATATTTCATCATTAATTGAAGATATAAATGATAGAATAATTGAAGATATTGTTTCTGGATTTGATTCAATTTACTTATTAACTTCAAATCATAATGTTTATGGAATTGGTTCAAATTCTTATGGTCAACTTGGTTTTGATTCTGAAACACTTCAAAAAACAGAAAAACCAATTTTAATGATGAAAAATGTTTCTAAAATATTTTCAGGAAATTCTTCAAATCATGTTTTTCTTTTAAATTCAAATCAAAAATTATTTGGATGCGGTCATAATTATTATAGTCAACTTGGATTAGGAGAATCAATAGAAGAAGAAAGAATCAAAAAATTAACCAAAATCCAAAATATTCCAAAAGGCAAAATAATTGATATTCAATGTGGATATTCTCATTCAATAATGTTGATTGAAGATGAAAATGAAAATGAAAATCCAAAAAGAAAGCTTTATTCATGTGGAAATCCTGGATGCAATGGGTTTGGCAAAGATGAAAATACTTATGAATTTACTGAAATTAAATCATCTTTATTTGAAAATGATGATAATATTATTGATTTTTCTGTTGGATGTTTCCAGAATTTGATTTTAACTTCTAAAAGAAAGATTATAGGTTTTGGAAGTAATTTTTCTGGTGAATTAGGAACTGGAGATACAAATACACAACCAATTCCAATTCAAATTGAACTTCCTAAATTAAGATTTAATGAAAATATTTCCAATTATCATATTTCTTCTGCATATTACAATTCATTTCTTTATTATTCTTCTCTTTCTTTTTCCAATCTTGAAGAAGATTTGATAAAACTATTTAGAAGAAAAGAATTTTGTGATATTTCATTTAAAACCAAAAATGGAGAAATAATTGAAGCTCATAAATTAATATTGAAATATAGATTAAATCAAAATCAAAATCAAAATCAAATTGAAAAACTTCAAGAAATTATTTCAAAAAAATCAATTAAAGAATCAAATCAAATATTTGAAATGATTTATTCAAACAGAATAATAAATCCAATATTATATTCTGAAATTAAAGAAATTATAAATTCAAATGAAAAAATTGAAGAAACAATGAAAAGAATTTATTTAAATGAAAATGAAAATGAAAAAGATTTTATAATTGAAAGAAAAGAAAAACAATATAAATTTCCAAAATTAATATTAATAATGAGAAGTGAATTATATCGAGGAATGTTTTTATCTGTAACTGAAGATAAATCTAATAAAGTTACAGATTATAGTGAATTAAGTAATAAATCATTTCAAATATTTGAATATTGGATTTATTCAAATCAAATTAAAGAAGATATCCAAATTACACAAGAAATAATTGATGAAATTCAAGTTGGAATTGATTATTTTCAATTAAATCAAACAAATCCAAATTTATTTGATTTATTAATTAAAAAATTTAATAATCAAGAACTGAAGAAAAAAGAAAAAGACAAAAAAAAGAGAGTAACAAAAAAAGAGAAATCAGATAAATGCTCTATATTTTAAATTAAAATTAAAATTAAAATTAAAATTAAAATCTAAATTTTCATTTTTTCATTTTTTTTCTTTTCAAAAATGAATGATTGTTTATTTTTTGGTTTAAATCAATATCCAAAACTTTTCAAAAATAAACCAGAAGAAATAACAAAACCAATTCAATTTAAATTTGAAAATGAAAATGAAAATGAAAATGAAAATGAAAATGAAAAACAAATTAAACAAATTTCAACAAGTTATTCTGGAACAATTTTCCTTTTTGAAAATGGAAAAGCAATAGAATATTCAAATCAAAATCTTGAAAAAATCCAAATTGAAAATATTCAAAAAGTAACTGTTGGTTTGCGAAATGAAGCTATTTTAACAATAGAAGGAAATGTATTTGCCAAAGGAAGTTATATCAACTCAAAAAATCCAAATGAATTTATCAATATTTCATCATTAATCGGAGATACAAATGATAGAATAATTGAAGATATTATTTCTGGAGAAAGCTCAATTTACTTATTAACTTCAAATCAAAATGCTTATGGAATTGGTTCAAATTATTTTGGTCAATTTGGTTTAGATTCTGAAACACTTCCAAAAACAGAAAAACCAATTTTAATAATGAAAAATGTTTCTAAAATATTTTCAGGAAATTCTTCACAACATGTTTTTCTTTTAAATTCAAATCAAGAATTATTTGGATGCGGTCATAATTATTATAGTCAACTTGGATTAGGAGAATCAAGAAAACAAGAAAAAATTCCTAAATTAACCAAAATCCAAAATATTCCAAAAGGCAAAATAATTGATATTCAATCTGGATATTCTCATTCAATAATGTTGATTGAAGATGAAAATCAAAATCAAAATCCAAAAAGAAAACTTTATTCATGTGGATTTTATCAATTTAATGGACTTGGCCAAAATGAAAGTACTTATGAATTTACTGAAATCAAATCATCTTTATTTGAAAATGATGATTATATTCTTGATTTTTCTATTGGAAATGTTCATACTTTGATTTTAACTTCCAAATCAAAATTAATTGGTTTTGGAGGTAATTCTTATGGTCAATTAGGAACTGGAAATACAAAAAATCAATTAATTCCTATTCAAATCGAACTTCCTAAATTAAGATTTAATGAAAAAATTTCTAATTATCATTTTTGTTCTGCATATTACAATTCATTTCTTTATTATTCTCCTTTTCTTTCTCCTTTTTCCAATCTTGAAGAAGATTTGATAAAATTATTTAGAAGAAAAGAATTTTGTGATATTTCATTTAAAACAGAAAATGGAGAAATAATTGAAGCTCATAAATTAATATTGAAATATAGATTAAATCAAAATCAAAATCAAATTGAAAAACTTCAAGAAATTATTTCAAAAAAATCAATTAAAGAATCAAATCAAATATTTGAAATGATTTATTCAAACAGAATAATAAATCCAAAATTATATTTTGAAATTAAAGAAATTATAAATTCCAATGAAAAAATTGAAGAAACAATTAAAAGAATTTATTTAAATGAAAAAGAAAAAGATTTTATTATTGAAAGAAAAGAAAAACAATATAAATTTCCTAAATTAATATTAATAATGAGAAGTGAATTATATCGAGGAATGTTTTTATCTGTAACTGAAGATAAATCTAATAAAGTTACAGATTATAGTGAATTAAGTAATAAATCATTTCAAATATTTGAATATTGGATTTATTCAAATCAAATTAAAGATGGAATTAAAATTACACAAGAAATAATTAATGAAATTCAAATTGGAATTGATTATTTTCAATTAAATGAAACAAATCCAAATTTATTTGATTTATTAATTAACAAATTTAATAATCAAAATTAAAATTAAAATTAAAATTAAAATTAAAATTAAAATTAAAAATAAAATTTTTTTGCTTTTTTTTCATTTCAAAAAAAAATCTAAAATGGAATTTGGATTTAATTGATAATAATCTTTTAAATCTTCTAATTCTTCTCTCTTCATTTCTTTTGTTTCATCAAATTTATCATGATAAAGAAAATAAATTAACTGTTGAATTGTTTCAAATGATTTTTTTGAATAATCATGAACTTGATTAGAAGAATCTTGAACATTTAATTGAAACATTCCTTTAAATAAATCACTTCTCATTATTAATACTAATTTATGAACTTTAATTTCTTTTTCTTCTTCGTTTTCATTTGAGATAATTATTGTAAAATCTTTTGTTGATTCATTTTGATATAATTTATGAAAATCTTTTATTATTCCTTTTCTTCCTCTTTTTGATTCAATCCAATTTGAAGTAAATCCCATCTCTTTGAAAAAATCTTCAATTTGATTTTGATTTTTTTCATTGTTTATGTTTTCGTTTTCTTTGATTTTTTGTTTTATGTGTTGGAAATCAGTAAATCCCGTATAAAGAAAACTTAATGAAATCTCAACAATTTCTTTAGATTTGTGAGAGCAAAGATCCACAAATTTGTCTAACATTGATTCTTTTTCATCAAGTCTACTGAATAAAATCAACTTATGGACTTTAAATTTCGAAAAATCATGAGATTGAATTTGAAAATCGGAAAAATCATTTGAATGAAGCAAATTCTTCATATCTTCGTTGAATGAGTAAATTTGCGAAAATAAATCAGTAAATTCTTTTGTGATTTTGGTTTTTTGTAAATCATAAAAAATAGCATCGTTAATTAATAGATATTCAACAAGATCCCATTTTTTTTTGAGAATAGCAATCGAAAGAGGTGTTTGATTTTGGTTTTGTTTTTCATTTATATCCATCCCTTGTGAAACTAGATATTTCACAACTTGAAGTGAATTTCTCCAACAAGCAATATGTAAAGCTGTTTGATTTTGTTTGTTTTTTGCATTGAGCTCGGCTCCTTTTTCCACAAGAAACTGAATAACTTCAACTGAATTTTTACAGCATGCAAAATGTAAACAGGTTTCATTCAAAATTGTTTTTTCATTTATATCCAATCCTTTTAAAACCAAATATTCTATAACTTCTAGCGAATTCCCCAAACAAGCAATATGCAAAGGCGATTTATTTTGGTTATCTACTGCAGTTAAATCAGCACCTTTTTCCACAAGAAATTTGATAGTTTTAAATGAATTTTTCAAACATGCAATATGCAAACATGTTTCTTCTCCATTTGTTTTTGCATTTATATTCAATCCTTTTGAAACCAAATATTCAACAGCACTGTAAGAATTATTCCAACAAGCTAAATGTAATGCAGTTTGATTGTCATAATTTGTTGAATTTAGATCAATTCCCTTTTCCACAAGAAATTTGATAGTTTTAAATGAATTTTTCCAACATGCAATATGCAAACATGTTTCTTCGCCATTTATTTTTGCATTTATATCCAATCCTTTTGAAATTAAATATTCAATAACTTGTAGTGAATTTTTTTGGCATGCCAAATGTAATACAGATTGATTATCACTAGTTTTTTCATTTATATCCAATCCTTTTGAAATTAAATATTCAATAACTTGTAGTGAATTTTTTTGGCATGCAAAATGTAATGTTGTTTTATTATCACTAGTTTTTTCATTTATATCCAATCCTTTGGAAATTAAATATTCAATAACTTCAATGGAATTATTCCAACAAGCAAAATGTAATGGTGTTTCATTATTATTTGTTTTTGCATTTATATCCAATCCTTTGGAAATTAAATATTCAATGATTTCAATGGAACTATTCCAACAAGCAAAATGTAATGGTGTTTCATTATTATTTGTTTTTGCATTTATATCCAATCCTTTGGAAATTAGAAATTCCATTTTTTCAATAAAAGTCTCTTTTTCCAAATAAATCATTGAATAATAAAGAACCGTTTTTTCTTTAGTATCTTTTAAATTAAGCGGAACTCCTTTTGAAATTAATAACTCAAATATATCAATTCCTGAATTATTGATCATCGCAATATGTAATGGATTTCTGCCTAATTTATTCATTGAGTTTGGATTGATTCCTTTTTCAATCAAAAGTTGAATCATTTCTTTTGAATTTTTCTTTTCGATTGCAAAATGTAAAATTGGTTTTTCATCATTTTCTAGATCTTTTTGGGAAAGGAAATTAATTTGTTTTAATAATTGGATTTGATTTTTTTCAATTATTTCATAAATATTTATTTTATTCATTTAAAATTAAAAAATTAAAAAATTAAAAAAAAAAATGATTTTCAAAATTTCATTTTTTTTTTTTCTTCTGTTTATTAATTTTAATGAAAGCTGTTTTTGGAAGAAGTAAAGGAAAGGTTTTTGGAATGAAACTTGATCCAAATCAACCTGTTCATCCTTTTGTTCAATCTTGTATTGAATATATTCGAGGAAATGGTTGTTTTTTATTAAAAGAAAGAAAAAAAAAAAATTCAAATATTAAAATAATATCAATATTTCTTTTTTAATTTTATTATTAATATTATTAATAATATTGATTAGGATTAACAAGTCAAAATATTTTTGCTGTTGAAGTTAAAGAAGATTTATTAGAATCTTTAAAAAAAAAATAAATAAAGGAGAAGAAATTATTTTTGATTCTTTTGGAGTTGATGTTGTTTGTTCTCTATTGAAAAGATATATCCAAGATTTACAAGTGCCTTTATTGCCGTTGAATCATTTCATGCAGATTCTAGGTAAACAATTTTTATTTTTATAAATTTTAAATTATTTTTTTATAATTATTTTTTTAAAAAATTTTTTAGATTATTCTCCAAATCGTAAAGTAAGAGCAATTTCTGAAATTTTCCCAAAGATTCCTTCTCAAAATCAAGTGCTACTATTTTCAATCTTGGAATTGTTTAGTGATATCATTTCAAAAGAACAACAAAATTTAATGAATATTGAGAAACTTTCATCAATTTTTGCTCCATTGATTCTTCGATTTGAGAAAGGAATGGAGAATAAATTTGCAGATCATTTCAATATTGAGAATCAAAACCTTTCATCTGTAATTTCTGTGCTAATTCAAAATTATAAAAAAATCATGAGAAAAACGATTTTAAGAAAAGTAAAATTCATTTATAAAATTAAAATAAAATTCATTTATAAAATTATAATAAAATTCATTTATAAAATTAAAACTAGAATTCAAAAAATAATATCAATTTAACTCAAAATACTCAAATGAGTGAATCAATTCAACGTTCAAATTCATCACAAAGTGTTAAAATACAAAGTGATTTGAGTGATAACGAACAAGTTCAAACTAAAGTATCACGTAAACAATTAAAAAAAATGGAAAAAGAAGATAAAGAAGAAAAAGAAAGAGTTATTGAAATGCTTGAAAAAGAATTAACATTCTTAAAAAAACAACAATTTGCTTTAAAAGAAAGAAACATTAATAAGTTTGAAAAAATTCGCAAAAGAACAAATGAACAGAAAAAACTTTTTGATGATTTTACAAAGCAAATCCAAGATCATCATACTCAAAAAATTAGTGATCTTGATCAAATTTCCAATCTTGCCAAGCAATCAGAAGAAATTGATGAGATTTGTAAAAATTTAGAACAAGAATGTGAAATATTATCCAAAAAAATTGAAGAAAAAGAAAAAGAATTCCACAATTCAAGTGAGGAACTCAAAGACTCACGACTCAAATTTGAAAAGTTTATTGAGGAAACCAATTTCCAAATTTTTCGGTTGCAATTTGATTATCGATGGCTTTTAGAATATCGTTCACAATTAGAAAGAATCCAACAAAATTTTGCTCATGAAATTCGTGAATCCATTGAAAATGAAAAAAATGCCAAAATTCAATCAATTATTTTAAAACAACAAATTAGATCATTTGGAAGTAAAATTCCTGAATTACAGAAAAATTACGATGAAAAAAAACAAGAATTGAATCAACAAGAAAGAGATTTAATTGATTTGTCGCATGCTTTGAATGAAGAAAGAGAAAGAATGGCAAAAATATATAACGAGAATGAATCTGAGATTGCTCGTTTATCTTATATTTATAATAATAAAATCCAACAAAATGATTTATTAATAAAAAATCAAGATTTACTTGATTCAGAATTCAAATTCTCAACAGAATTTCTCCCTCAACTTGAACAAGAAGTTCAAAAAGCGCAAGAATTTTCTGACCAACAAGAAAAATACTTACAAATTCTTGCTATTCATTATTCAAAACTAAACCAAAAAAAATAATTAAATTTAATTTTAAATTTAAAATTTAAAATTTATAAAATTGTTTTTCATTTTTTTTCTTTTCAAAAATGGATGAAGTTTTTTTTTCTGGTTTGAATTTATTTCCTTCTTTATCTGGATTCAAAGGATCAAAAACAAACACAAAATTTATTCCAATTCAATTTAAATTTGAAAATGAAAGTGAAAATGAAAATGAAAAACAAATTAAACAAATTCACAGAATCTTTTCAACAAACAAAATTACTTTCCTTTTTAAAAATGGAGAAATTTCTATTCATCAAATGAAAGAGAAAAAACCTGAAAAAATCCAAATTGAAGAAAATATTCAAAAAGTAACTGTTGGTTCTCATAATGAAGCTATTTTAACAAAAGAAGGAAATGTATTTGCAAAAGGAGAAGATATTAATCCGAAAAATCCAAAAAATTTATCAATATTTCATCATTAATTGAAGATACAAATGATAGAATAATTAAAGATATTGTTTCGAGTTTGAGTTCAATTTACTTATTAACTTCAAATCAAAATGCTTATGGAATTGGTTCAAATAACCTTGGTCAACTTGGTTTTGATTCTAAAACACTTCCAAAAACAGAAAAACCAATTTTAATGATGAAAAATGTTTCTAAAATATTTTCAGGAAATGATTCTCTTTTTGTTTTTCTTTTAAATTCAAATCAAGAATTATTTGGATGCGGATACAATTTAGATGATCAACTTGGATTAGGAGAAATAAAATACAATCGAAAAACACCCATCAAAATCCAAAATATTCCAAAAGGCAAAATAATTGATATTCAATGTGGATATTCTCATTCAATAATGTTGATTGAAAATCAAAATCAAAATCCAAAAAGAAAACTTTATTCATGTGGATATTATCAATTTAATGGACTTTGGCAAAAATAAAAATATAAAAGAATTTACTGAAATCAAATCATCTTTATTTGAAAATGATGATAATATTATTGATTTTTCTGTTGGATCTACAGATACTTTGATTTTAACTTCCAATTCAAAATTAATAGTATTTGGAAGTAATGAATATGGTCAATTAGGAACAGGAGATACAAATAATCAATTAATTCCTATTCAAATTGAAATTCCTAAATTAAGATTTAATGAAGATATTTCCAATTATCATATTTCTTGTGGTATTTTCAATTCATTTATTTATTATTCTCCTCCTTCTTTTTCCAATCTTGAAGAAGATTTGATAAAATTATTTGAAAGAAAAGAATTTTGTAATATTTCATTTAAAACAGAAAATGGAGAAATAATCAAAGCTCATAAATTAATATTGAAATATAGATTAAATCAAAATCAAAATCAAATTGAAAAACTTCAAGAAATTATTTCAAAAAAATCAATTAAAGAATCTAATCAAATATTTGAAATGATTTATTCAAACAGAATAATAAATCCAAAATTATATTCTGAAATTAAAGAAATTATAAATTCAAATGAAAAAATTGAAGAAACAATGAAAAGAATTTATTTAAATGAAAATGAAAATGAAAAATATTTTATTATTGAAAGAAAAGAAAAACAATATAAATTTCCTAAATTAATATTAATAATGAGAAGTGAATTATATCGAGGAATGTTTTTATCTGTAACAGAAGATAAATCTAATAAAGTTACAGATTATAGTGAATTAAGTAATAAATCATTTCAAATATTAGAATATTGGATTTATTCAAATCAAATTAAAGATGAAATTAAAATTACACAAGAAATAATTAATGAAATAGAAAGAGGAATTGATTATTTTCAATTAAATCAAACAAATCCAAATTTATTTGATTTATTAATTAATAAATTTAATAATCAAAATAAAAATTAAAATCAAAAATTAAAAATTAAAATTTATAAAATCATTTTTTTCATTTTAAAAATGAATGAAATTTTATTTTTTGGTATAAGCCACTCACCAACTCTTTTGAAAAATAAACCAAAACAAATCAAAAGAACAATTCAATTTAAATTTGAAAATGAAAATGAAAATGAAAATGAAAATGAAAAACAATTTAAACAAATTTCATCAAGTTGGATTTCAACAATTTTCCTTTTTAAAAATGGAAAAGCAATAGAATATTTATATGAAAATGATTCAAATCAAAATCCTTCAAAAATCCAAATTGAAGAGAATATTCAAAAAGTAACTGTTGGTTATCGAAATGAAGCTATTTTAACAATAGAAGGAAATGTATTTGCCAAAGGAGAAGATATTAATCCAGAAAATCCAAATGAATTTATCAATATTTCATCATTAATTGAAGATAAAAATGATAGAATAATTCAAGATATTATTTGCTCAAGATTTTCAATTTACTTATTAACTTCAAATCAAAATGCTTATGGAATTGGTTCAAATATTTATGGTCAACTCGGTTTTGATTCTGGAACAATTGAAAAAACAGAAAAACCAATTTTAATGATGAAAAATGTTTCTAAAATATTTTCAGGAAATTGTTCAAATCATATTTTTACTTTTAAATTCAAATCAAAAATTATTTGGATGCGGTCATAATTATTATAGTCAACTTGGATTAGGAGAATCAATAGAAGAAGAAAGAATCCAAAAATTAACCAAAATCCAAAATATTCCAAAAGGCAAAATAATTGATATTAAATGTGGATATGTCCATTCAATAATGTTGATTGAAAATGAAAATCAAAATCCAAAAAGAAAACTTTATTCATGTGGAAATTATCAATTTAATGGACTTGGTAAATATAAAAATACTTATGAATTTACTGAAATCAAATCATCTTTATTTGAAAATGATGATATTCGTGATTTTTCTGTTGGATTTAATCATACTTTGATTTTAACTTTAAAAGGGAAATTAATTGGTTTTGGAAGTAATTCTTATGGTCAATTAGGAATCGGAAGTAAAATGAATATATTAAATCCAATTAAAATTGAACTTCCTAAATTAAGATTTAATGAAGATATTTCCAATTATCATATTTCTTGTGGAGAATTCAATTCATTTCTTTATTATTCTCCTTCTTTTTCCAATCTTGAAGAAGATTTGATAAAATTATTTAGAAGAAAAGAATTTTGTGATATTTCATTTAAAACAGAAAATGGAGAAATAATTGAATCTCATAAATTAATATTGAAATATAGATTAAATCAAAATCAAATTGAAATTGAAAAACTTCAAGAAATTATTTCAAAAAAATCAATTAAAGAATCAAATCAAATATTTGAAATGATTTATTCAAACAGAATTATAAATCCAAAATTATATTCTGAAATTAAAGAAATTATAAATTCAAATGAAAAAATTGAAGAAACAATGAAAAGAATTTATTTAAATGAAAATGAAAATGAAAAAGATTTTATAATTGAAAGAAAAGAAAAACAATATAAATTTCCTAAATTAATATTAATAATGAGAAGTGAATTATATAGAGGAATGTTTTTATCTGTAACAGAAGATAAATCTAATAAAGTTACAGATTATAGTGAATTGAGTAATAAATCATTTCAAATATTAGAATATTGGATTTATTCAAATCAAATTAAAGATGAAATTGAAATTACACAAGAAATGATTGACGAAATAGAAAGAGGAATTGATTATTTTCAATTAAATCAAACAAATCCAAATTTATTTGATTTATTAATTCAAAAATTTAATAATTATAATTAAAATTAAAATTAAAAAAGAAAAAAAATAAATGAAAGAAATTGGACTTTATTTTGTATTTTTTTTAAAAAAAAAAAAGAGAACATTTTGAATTTGAAAATTTTTTAAGAGAACTCAGAAATTAAACATCATCCGAAAGTTCCATTTCTTTGGTTGTTGAATTATCTTCTTTTTTTGGTTTTTTAGATCGATGACGAATCCACATAATAACGATAATAATAATTGCAATTACCACAATTGGTACAATTACTGCGGGAACAATTACTTTGATATCTGATGAACTTTCACTTGTTTCTTGTGTTGTTGGAGCTAATGTTGTAATTGAAACTGTTGAGGGCAACCCTGAATATTCATTTGTTTCACATCTCCAATCACTTGAAGCAAATATTGAGATCTCATAATTTTCTCCTCCAATTAAATTGAAAATTGAAATCTGGTTCATTGACTTTGCAAAGCAAATTGTTTTTGAATTGTAAGTTATTCCATATCCTCTTAATCCTGATGATAATTCCATTAAATCCCAATTGCATTCAAACCCACAAATTATTGGATTACAATTAAATGAGGTGATGTTTCCTAATTTTGGTTTGATTAGAATAGGAGAATTTGGTATTCCTGCAAATTCTAATGTACAATTTAGATCAGAGCATCCTCTAATTGCAATATAATATTCTACATTTCCGGCTAATTCATTAATTGTTCCGATCATTTCATTTCCATTTGGATTTAATGTAGTGAAATTTCTCCAACTTATTTTTCCGTCAATTGAAACCAAATAAGATTTAGCTTGAGCTAAGCTTGTGAAAATGATCTCAACTTCTTCAATTTTGGAATTGGATTGGATAATTGAAGGAGCAGGGATGTAATCTGTTTTGATCCATGTTGATGCAGATATCCCTGAATATCCATTTGATTCACAATTTGGACTATCACAAGCAAATATCGAAATTTGATAATCTTCTCCTCCAAGTAATTCTGAAACTGAACGACTTGTTGCTGATTTATCTAAGCAAAGAGATTCTGTATTGTATGTGAACGAATATGATTGTAATCCATCTGCAAGTGTTAACGGATCCCAATTGCATTCAAACCCACAAATTATTGGATTGCAATTAAATGAAGTAATGTTTCCTAATTTTGTTCTAATTTGAACTACTTCACTTATCAAGCCCAGATATTCAGGTGCACAACTGATTTCAGAGCATCCTCGGACTGAAACATTATAAACAACATTTCCCTGTAATCCAGTAATTGTTCCGGTAATTTCACTTCCGTTTGACTTCATTGATGTGAAGTTTGCCCAAGTATTTCCTTTATTTATTGAAACTAAATAGGATTTTGCTTGAGTTACTTTTGTGAAGATGATTTCCAGTTGTTCAATTCCAGAGACAGAATCGGTGATATTTGGGCTTGAAATATTTGTGGTATTAATTTCTACTGTTGAAATTGCTCCGCATTGATAATTTGAATCGCAAGCAGAAACATTAATCTGATAGGTTTGATTTGGAAGATGAACCGAGAAGTCAATTTCTGTTGAAGTTGTTTGCAATACTTTTTCATCTCCAAATGACTGGGATTGATATGTCACATTATAATACGTAGGATCTCGAAAGCCTGTGCATTGGAACCAAACACACGAGATATCTAAAACATTTGAAACTGAACAACGAAGAATTCCAACCTGTCCAAATCCAGTTGTTACATTATATCCAACAACCTCTCCTTGATCATATCCTTCGCATTCATAAGTTTTGCAAGCATAGACATTACCCCAATATCCAGTGTTTGGATCAAGAGATGAATATTCACTAGAAGTTGCAGTATTTTCTAAGTAATCGTAGCTACCCCATCCTGGAGCTTCGAACATAACAATGTATTTATAAATATTCGGAATTCCATTATATATCGCGACATTGGGAGGCTGCCAATTAAGTTCAATAGAATATGGAGTTGTGATAACCGAGAAATTTGTTACCGCTCCAATTCCTGTTGTTATGCGGGTTGTTGGGGTTAAACTGCCACATAATCCTGTTGAATCACAAGCTCTCAAGTTGAATGAATATTCTTGATTCCCAATCATGAAAGGAAAATTTGAAGAATTGAAAACATAATAAAACAAATCCGTTTCAACATCAAAAAAAGGGTCTGTAATATTAATCCATTCAGCTCCAAAGTCAATTTGATAATGAAGGGAAAAATTGTTTTCAGGTTGTTGCCAATAGCATGCAAACCCAGAAAATGAGGGCGTGCAATTGACTAAAACGATTTCAGAACCAGGAATTCCAAGATGATAAAACTGAACTTCGTTGGAATAAGGAGCGGAAACAAGCAAATAATCTCCAGAAATTGCAACAGAAGTGCCAAAACCATCAGGACCCGATATCGATTGAACTTGATACCAATATTGGCTATCAGAAGAATAATTATAAACATAAACACTATTTGTCAAGTTAGCTCCAACAACAAGTATAGTTCCATCTTGTGAAACCGCAACACTTGATCCGAAATTGCAATCACCAACATAAAGATTCTGCTCTATATTCCAAGTCTCTCCCAAAATTCTCCACACAGAAACAACATTTGCAAGCATAGCAGCAACAATAATCACATCTCCATTACTCGACATAGTAATATCATTCCCATAGCCATTGAAGTATGAACCAAGATTCGCAACCCTTGTCCATAATCCTTGTTGTAATTGATACAAATACAGATTGTTTGTATCATCAGTTGAACCCGCAATAGTGCTTCCATCACTTGAGATCGCTACACTAAATCCCAGATTTTCTCCTGGTTCTCCATCTAGCACAGTTTCATTTTCCCAAGAAACCAAAAGTTGATTATCTAAAGTATCTCCAATCACATAAATATCTCCCTCAGGTTCAATATCATCCGCAATTGCAACCCATCCTCCAAAACTGGAAGGATTTTCAGAACTTGAATAATTACTATCATATGCAAATAAGTCATTTTCAAATTTATAAGTAAATGCTGTTTTTCCATCAGGAGCTCCTACAATAATTGCAGATGAATTATTTCCTATCCCAACACTCCATCCAAAACTGGAATAAGATTCTGTCATTGTTTGCAGGTAATCCCAATAATTTTGTTCAAGTTTATGAACAATAATTTTTTGTTGACTAGGATCCCCAATCACACAATAATCATCAGAAAGATCAACACTGTACCCAAAAGTTTCAGAAGAATCATTTGAAGAAATTTTTTGACAGAAAGTCCACACATAATCTCCATCTATTAATTTGGGTTTTGGGATTTCTTCATTTTGAGCGAATGAAACTAAAAAAAGCAGAGTAATAAAAAGAATTGTTGTTGATGTTTTCATTTTGCTTTCTTTTTATGTGATTTATGAAATAAAAAATAAATTAAATTAGTAAATAATTTATTTAGATTTAAATTTGTTTTGTTTGAATTAGCAAAAAAGAGTGCTTACTTGGAATTAAAAAAAAAGCCAATTAAAAACAAAAAAGGAAAAAAAATGAAAAGAAAAAAATAAAATGAAACTAAAAATTTAATTTGTTTTTGTTTTAAATTCTAAAATAAGAATAAAATAAGAATAAAATAAGAATAAAATAAGAATAAAATCAATCAAAAAAGTGATCAACAAAAAAAAAAGGGGAAAAACAATTTAATTTTATTAATTTAAAATAAATTTATTTCTAAATTAAATTATTATTAAATATTATTAAAATTATTTAAATATTTTTATTAAAATATTTTTAATTTTTTAAATTTATTTTTAATATATTTTATTATAATTAAAATTGGAATAATAAATAATTAAAAATATTAATTTAATAAATAAAAATATTATTTCAATTTAAAATAAATTTCCAAATTTATTAAATTAAAAATTATTAGAATATTTTATTAAAATTATTTAAATATTTTTATTAATTAAAAATATTTTTAATTTTTAAATTTATTTTTAATATATTTTATTATAATTAAAATTGGATTAATAAATAATCAAAAATATTAATTTAATAAATAAAAATATTATTATTTTTAATTAAAAATAAATTTATTTCCAAATTAAATTATTATTCAAAATTATTAAAATTATTTAAATATTTTTATTAAAATATTTTTAAAAATTTTTAAAATTAATTTTTAATATATTTTATTATAATTAAAATTGGAATAATAAATAATTAAAAATAATTATTAATTTAATAATAAAAGTAAAAATATTATTTCAATTTAAAATAAATTCATTTCCTTAAATTAAATTATTATTAAAATATTATTAAAATTATTTAAATATTTTTATTAAAATATTTTTTTAATTTTTAAATTTATTTTTAATATATTTTATTATAATTAAAATTGGGATAATAAATAATCAAAAATATTAATTTAATAAATAAAATTATTATTTCAATTTAAAATAAATTCATTTCTAAATTAAATTATTATTCAATATTATTAAAATTATTTAAATATTTTTATTAAAATATTTTTAATTTTTAAATTTATTTTTTAATATATTTTATTATAATTAAAATTGGAATAATAAATAATTAAAAATATTAATTTAATAAATAAAATTATTATTTCAATTTAAAATAAATTCATTTCCAAATTAAATATTTATTCAATATTATTAAAATTAATTTATATATCTTTATTAAAATATTTTTAAATTTTTAAATTAATTTTTAATTATATTTTATTATAATTTAAATTTTGTAATTAAAATTGGGATAATAAATAATCAAAAATATTAATTTAATAAAGTAAAAATATTATTTCAAATTAAAATAAAATAAATTTAAATTAAATTATTATTCAATATTATTAAAATTATTTAAATATTTTTATTAAAATATTTTTAATTTTTTAAATTAATTTTTAATATATTTTATTATAATTAAAATTGGAATAATAAATAATTAAAAATATTAATTTAATAAGTAAAAATATTATTTCAATTTAAAATAAATTCATTTCTAAATTAAATTATTATTCAAAATTAGTTTTTTTCATTTTTCATTTTTTCATTTTTTTCATTTCTTTTTCATTTTAAAATGAAACTTCATTTCATTTTCTTTTTAATTTTCTTTTTAAAATTAACATTTGAGTGTGGATTTGTGACACATTTTTACATTTCACAAAATGCAATTGGAGAATCAGAAAATCAAGTTGATCCAACACTTTACAATTTACTTTCAAGTCACCTCGACACTGTTCAATTAGGGTCATGCACACCTGATTGGGGATACAGTTTATTAATCAACAAATATCACGAACTATCAGATATCATACACGAAGAAGGATTTCTATATGCATCATTTGATTATTTAAAAGAAAAATATTCTGACTTTAGTGATTCAGAAGCACAAAAATATTTAGCGTACTTTATTGGGATTGGTGGACATCAAACAGCAGACATTTATTGGCATGGATACAATGGTGATCCACTTGCTTTTATGTTCCAAGTTGCCAAAAATGATTTTGGTTCTGATAGTATTGATGGCATCATTCATCAAGTCATGGAAGCTACTGCTGATGTTTTTCTTTTTCATGAACATGATCCTCATGTTGAGTTCAAATGGTGGATTCCTGCACAAGCTGTTTGCGACGTTTATATGCGCTACAAAGAAGTGGAAGTCTCCACAACTGAATTTATTATTGGAATGGATGTTTTGAAAGTTGCAATGATTCTTTTAAAAACTTTGAATTGGGTTGGAAGTGAATTAGGAATGCTAATTGAGCCATGGAGTCATGCTAATTACATCACTTGGGGACATGGTGGAATTGATAATTGTATTGATATGTCTGTTCCTTATTATACTGATGCTTGGCTTTATTTGAATGATAAACAATCTGTTGTTTTACCTCATTTCAATTATGTTAGTTATCCTTATTCTAATACTGGTGATACTAGTTTCTTTGAGAATATCCTTCCTGCTGCTAGAGAACTTATTGATTCTGGTATTATTTCTATTGATCATACTCAAAATGATGATGGTTCTGTTACTTCAGAAATTCCTCATATTGCTGATTTCTCAAAATTCCTTGGTTTGATTCAACGTTATTTTGGAATTAATACTTTGGAACATCTTGCTTATCAATTCCTTAATGAATTTCTTTAATTTCAAATTCAAATTCAAATTCTTTTTCGATTTCTTTTTCAAATTCAATTTTGATTTAGCAAAAAATCTTTTAATTAATTTCTTTTTCAAATTAAGAAAAAAATTAAGAAAAAATTAAGAAAAAATTCCCCTTTTTCTATTTTATTTTTTTCTTATTTTTTTCATTTTTCATTTTTCATTTTTCATTTTTCTTTTTCATTTTAAAATGAAACTTCATTTCATTTTCTTTTTAATTTTCTTTTTAAAAGCAACACTCCAATGCGGTTACATCACACATTTTTACATTTCACAAAATGCAATTGGAGAATCAGAAAATCAAGTTGATCCAACACTTTACAATTTACTTTCAAGTCACCTCGACACTGTTCAATTAGGGTCATGCACACCTGATTGGGGATATAACTTATTAATCAACAAATATCACGATTTGTCAGATATCATACACGAAGAAGGATTTTTATATGCATCATTTGATTATTTAAAAGAAAAATATCCTGACTTTAGTGATTCAGAAGCACAAAAATATTTAGCATACTTTATTGGGATTGGCGGACATCAAACTGCAGACATTTATTGGCATGGATACAATGGTGATCCACTTGCTTTTATGTTCCAAGTTGCCAAAAATGATTTTGATTCTGATAGTATTGATGGCATCATTCATCAAGTCATGGAAGCTACTGCTGATATGTTCATTGCTAATGAGCATGATCCTCATGTTGGACTCAAATGGTGGATTCCTGCACAAGCTGTTTGCGATGTTTATATGCGCTACAAAGAAGTGGAAGTCTCCACAACTGAATTTATTATTGGAATGGATGTTTTGAAAGTTTTAATGGTTCTTTTAAAAACTTTGAATTGGGCTGGAACTGAATTAGGAAAGATTATTGAGCCATGGAGTCATGCTAATTACATGACTTGGGGACATGGTGGAATTGATAATTGTGTTGATATGTCTGTTCCTTATTATACTGATGCTTGGCTTTATTTGAATGATAAACAATCTGTTGTTTTACCTCATTTCAATTATGTTAGTTATCCTTATTCTAATACTGGTGATACTAGTTTCTTTGAAAATCTCGTTCCTGCTGCTAGAGAACTTATTGATTCTGGTATTATTTCTATTGATCATACTCAAAATGATGATGGTTCTGTTACTTCTGAAATTCCTCATATTGCTGATTTCTCAAAATTCCTTGGTTTGATTCAACGTTATTTCGGAATTAGTGCTTTGGAACATCTTTCTTATCAATTCCTTAATGAATTGATTTAATTCCAAATTCAAATTCGATTTCTTTTTCAATTTCTTTTTCAATTTCAATTTCTTTTCAATTTCAAATTCAAATTCAAACAATGAAAAATCCAAAAAACAAAAAAAAGCAATTTTCATTAATTTTCATTAATTTTAAATTTTAAATTTTCATTTTTATTTTCTAATTTTTTTTAAAATGAAACTCCATTTCGTTTTCTTTTTAATTTTCTTTTTAAAATTCACTTTCCAATGCTCATTTATTACACATTTCTACATAACAGAACATTCAATTTCTGATGCTCAAAATACACTTGATCCAAAATTCTACACACTTTTAACAAACAATTTAATAACTTCACAAGTTGGATCGATGTCACCTGATTGGGGTTACCTAGGAGATGATTACCATCACGATTTAGCTGAAATTATGCACGGTTCAGAATATTTATACGCATCATTTGATTATTTAAAAGAAAAATATCCAAATATTAACGATGAAGAATCACAAAAGCATTGGGCGTTCTTTGTTGGAATAGGTTGTCATCAAGTGGCAGACATTTATTGGCATGGACTCAACGGAGATCCACTTGGTTTCATGAAGGAAGCCAACCGAAAAGACATCGATAGACTCAATATCAGTTGGATTACTGATGTTATTATTGAACCTGCTGTCGACATGTTTATTGTTGATAAATACCATCCCCAAATCAGCTTCAAATGGTGGATCCCCGCCCAGGATGTTTGTGATGTTTACTCCGTTCTTGGCGCCACTGTTGAACCAGATGATTTTATTCTCGGAATCGATGTTTTGAAGGTTTTGATGATTTTGATGAAAACTTTGAATTGGGCTGGAACTGAATTAGGCAAAGTTATTTTGGAATGGAGCTATGCAAACTATATGACTTGGCCACATGGAGGTGTCCAAAATTGTATTGATATGTCTGTTCCTTATTACACTGATGCTTGGCTTTATTTGAATGATAACAAATTATTCCCCCAAAATTTTTCACCTTATTTTTCACCTTTTTTTGACAACTTTTTTTCTTTTAATGATATTACTGATAATTTCTTCCAAAATCTTATTCCTGCTGCTAGAGAACTTATTGATTCTGGTATTATCACCATTTCTCACACTCAAAATGATGATGGTTCTGTTACTTCTGAAAATCCTCATATTGCTGATTTCTCAAAATTCCTTGGTTTGATTCAACGTTATTTTGGAATTAATACTTTGGAACATCTTTCTTATCAATTTCTTAATGAATTTCTTTAATTTCAAATTTTGATTTTTCTTCAAAAAACACAAATTTTTTTTAATTTGATCTTTTTTTTTTAATTTCAAATGAAAGAAAGAAAGAAAGAAAGAAAAGAAAAAAATATTTGTTTAATTTTTCCAAATATCTTTCTTCAAAATAATCGAAGAGTCCCTTTCTTTTTGTTGCTTGTAATTGTTAAATCGGATACACAATAACGCCAAGAAGTTTCCGAATCAACAATAACAAGATCATTTTCAGAATCAAGAAATTTAAAACTAGTTATATTTCCAAATTTGCTATTTAATACTTCAGAAATTTGAGGAAATTTATAATCTGAAGGAATTTGAATTAAACGATACGGAACATTTTTAGCTGTTGCAATTTTGAACAATAATTTCTAATAATAATAATAATAGCATTAATAATAAAAATATTAATCAAAATATTAACAATATTTTTTTATTATTAATATTTTTACTTTTTCTCTTTCTCTTTCTTTTTCTTTTTCTTTTTCTTTTTCTTTTTCTTTTTCTTCATTATTATCATTCTTGGATTTACTTTCTGTTATAAATTTATTGCTCTTGTATAATCTAAAACTTAGTGGTGGATCATCTTTTTCTTTATTTTCCTCTTTATCTCTGAAATCAATTAAATGACAAAAATATTCATTCAATACAAGATCATAAATAGTTGAATCTTCTATAAAAATTTCATCACCACTTTCATCAACATAAGCCGCATAATCAAACGAGCTTAACTTCTTGGTTAGAAGCTCTATCACTTCGCTAAAGGGTGATCCTGTCGAAACCTCAATGATCTGCGACTTATTTTTTTTTGTGCATTCAATTTGAATCTTTTTGATTTTGATTTAAAATTCAATTTTTTTAATTTTTTTAATTTTTTAATTTTTTTCAATCCTTTGCTAATAAATAAATTAAAAGTAAATTCTCCCTAGAAAATCTTTCAGATAAAGATTTCAGGAACAAAATTCAATTTGTTTTTGGCTTTGAAATATATATACAATATCTTCATTAGAAAAAGGAACTTCACCAAGAAGATGCTTGTATTTTTGTATTTTTTTTTGTATTTCCTTAAGCTCTTTTTCAGCTTGGATCTGTTTAGATAATTCTGTTTGAAATTGTTCTTTCAATTCTGAAAGTTGTTTTTGTAATTGGATAACTTCATCATTATCTTCTTGTTGTTGTTGAGCCATTTAAATAATCAAAAGCAAAAAAAAAATGAAAGTAATTTTTTTTCATTTTTTTCATTTTCATTTTTTTCTTTAAATGAATTTTTTTATTTTCCTTTTTTTAGTTCTGATTTTAATCATTTTAATAATTGCAAATTTCCAAAAAAATGATAAAAGAAAAAGAAAAAGAAAAAGAAAAAAACAAAATATTTTAATTCAACATTTACTCAATTTAATAAATTTTCTTTTAGAACAATTTATTATTCTTATCAAAAAAATTATTTTATCATCAACTCAAAAAAAGAACAAAAATAATAATAATATTAATAATAATAATATTAATAATAATATTAATATTAATAATAATAATAATAATATTAATAATAATAATAATAATATTAATATTAATAAAGAATCTTTTCAAAATCAACTTTCCAAAATTATTCAAAATGATTTTACTGAAACTCAATATTACTCTCAATTATATTCAATTATTTTTGGAACTTGTCAAAAATACAATCAAAAAAAATCATATGAATTTGCAACTTCAATTCGAAAATTACCAGTAAAAAAGAATTACAAAGAAAAACAAAAAATACGAAGGATTGAATCAATATTTTTTTTGGAAGCATATAACCCTTGGAAACAAATTCACACAATAAAAAAGATTGATTTACATGAACAAAAAGCAGCAATGGCAATGCAAATTCTTGTTTTTTTCATTGAGAAATTTGCACAATATTTATCCAAATACCAAATAGTTGTTGGTCAAGGAAATCATTCTCAAGATGGTGTTCCAATCTTGAAAAAATTAGTGATTGATTATCTTGAAGAAAATAAAATTTCTTATGTTTTATTAAATCCTGGTTTATTGGAGATTCAAAATAAAAAAATAGAGAAAATGGAAAAAGTGTTTAATTAAAAATATTTGGATTATTTTAACAGATCAAGAATATTTCAACAAAACAAAAAACAACAAAAATAGAAACAAATACAATTCAAATTCAAATTCAAATTCAAATCCAAAATCAAATTATAAAATTTTTCTTTTTTCTTTCTTTCTTTCTTTCTTTCTTTCTTTCTTTCTTTCATTTTTCATCAATAAATCTTAAAAATTCTTGCGCTTCATCAAAAGAAGTAAAGGATAGAAAATTCGCAGTTGGATCTGTTCTTTGTTGAATTCGAATAATGTTTTTTATTTTTGGATGAATAAAGGTTCTTAAGTTTGTTCTTAGAAATGAAAAATTCAATTCATTATCACTTGAAATCAAATCAAGAGTATCTGGTTTTAAAAGAAGAATTCCAGAGTTTTTTTTCGAATAATCACGATCCAAAATATTAACATCAAATTTTTGGATCACTTCTTCCTTATCGTTTACCAATTTGGTTTCATTTTTTTTGTCGAGTTTTAATTGCTTTTTTGCTTTCTTTTGGTTCTTTTTTAATTCTTTTAAACATAATTTTTGCATTTCTTTGGATTTGAATTGAAATATAATTATATTTTGTTGGATTTTCATTTGGATTGATCTTTTCTCTTTGGAATGATTGGAAATCTTTTCTATTTGAAGAATATTAATTGATATATCTTCTTTCTCTTGATTTTGGAATTGGATCATTTTCCTTTCCACAATTAATTGGGTTTCCCATTCCAAAAGGGAAGGTTTGTATTGTTTAATTTTCACATCGAAAATTAGGTTTTTGTTGTTGATTCTTGAAGCTGTGTTTGTGCTTTTATTTTCGATAATTTTCTTGCTTGGTGATTTTTGATTTTCTTGTTTGAAATTATTGATCAAATCCAAAAAATTTTCAATTTGAGAATAAGACAATAGAGAAAGCAAAATATAAATTTTCTTTTGCTGAGTTTTGTCTGTAACTTCAATAATATTTTGGTTTTGTTCGTTTCTTTTTGCTCCAATATTATCTCTTTTTAGGATTGTTTGATGGAAACCAGACAAAAAAAAGACATAAAGTTCAGTAACTGTTATCCCAAGAGGCATAACAACCTTGTAATCTCTTGTGACCAAATTTGCTGAACAAGTATAAATCATTGCTCCATAATTTGGAATTGAGTCCAAATCAATAATGCTTTTGGATTTTTCTTGTTTTCTCATTTCTGTTTCATTTTGCATTTCCAATTCTTCAAAATTCCCAAAATTTTCATCCACTTTTCTTGGATCATATCCATCTTCACAAAATGCCTCCTCAACTTCATTTTCAGGAACTTCGCTTTCAGACATAAGTTCATTTGTTTCCTTGTGAACTTTGATATTTGCCTCCAAATCAAAAGTAGAGATACTTTCCCTTTTTGTTTGATATATTTTTTCTGCAAAAGAAATGTATTTTTCTTTTTTCTCTTTCATTTTCTGTCTGAAATATGGATTAAATGATCGATTTTTCATGTATTGATAAAGATAAATGAACTTCTTTGTTATCTTCGGTTTATTCAATGAAATGATAAAATTGTATGATTTCATTGATATCTGGACTAGATATTGTGTGCGAAGATCATAAAACAAAGTAACTTTTTTATATCTTGAGCGAAAAATTGTTTTTTTAAAAATCACATCAAATTCCAATAAATCACAAATTATAATTCCTTCTTTGACTTTTGATTTTGAATCTTTTTTCAAGATTATTTTGGTTCGAAAAAAGATTGGTTTTTGCAAGAGATCTTTTTGTTTTTATATTATATTATATTATATCCAAAATTTAATAATTTAATAATTTAATTTATAAAATTATTAAATGAATACCATTAGATTTTTCAGAAAAAATATTCATATTTAATTTTAATTCTTCATTTCCATCCATTTGTTCTTCTAAACCATCTTTTTCACTCTGGAAATTATCTGAAGTAAGACATTCACTGTCTGTTTGTTTTTCGCTTAGGAATTTTTGTTCTGAATCTTCGTTTCCACTTTCTGAATTATATTCCTTTTCAACTTCAAAAAAATATTCATTATCAGAATCATCTGAATCTTCTGAAATGAAATCCATTTCATTTTCATTTTCATTTTCATTTTCATTTTCATTTTCATTTTCACTTTTGTAAATTTCCATCTCATAATTAATTGTTTGAAGAAATAAATTTTTTTGATATTCATTTGCAAAAGAAACTAAAAAATGTTCATCTTCTTTCAATAAAATATCCAAAATATTTGGATCTGAAAAAGAATTAATAAAACCAATTTGTGAATTAAGTGGAAAAGTTATATTTGTTAAACCATTCTTGATTAATAAGTTTTGATTTATTTTTTGAATTTCCAATTCTCCAAAATTTATAACTTGGAAAGATTCATTTAAAAATCTAATTAAAAATTGAGATTTTTCTTTTTGAAATATTTCTTGTTTTTTTTTCTCAAGTTCAAATTTTAAATTTTCAATAATAATATAAAGGTTTTTCTTTGCATTTTGTTCAATTATCTTTTCATTAACTCCTTCATTTTTACAGAAATGGAAAAATATTTTGAGATTTTTTGTAATTGAATTTCTTTTTAATTTTTTTTTTTTAATAAACCAAATAAAAATTAAATCAAAAAAATTAAATTAATTTGTTTTACTTTTCAATTTCTTTTTCATTTATTTTTTCATTTCTGAATTGATTTATAAGTTTAACAAGAGAAATAGATAAATTTTTTTGATTTAATTTTTCAAATTTTAGATCAATTTTATTAAGTTCTTTTAATAATTGAGTAATTTCTTGTTTTTTTGTTAACATGAAGGAAAAAAAGAAAAAAAGAAAAAAAATGAATAAAATTTTTTTCGATTTAAAAACAACAAAAACAAAAACAAAAACAACAACAAAAACAAAAATAAAATAATTTTAATTTAAATAATTTAAATAATTTTAATAATTTGAATAATTTTAATAATTTGAATAATTTTAATAATTTAATTCAATTTAATTTAAATAATTTTAATTTAAATAATTTAAATAATTTTAAATAATTTAAATAATTTTAATAATTTTAATAATTTTAATAATTTTATTTTGAAATAATTTTAATAATTTTAATAAAATAAATTTAATTTGAATAATTTAAATAATTTAAATAATTTTAATAATTTTAATAATTTAAATAATTTTAATAATTTTAATTTAAATAATTTAAATAATTTTAATAATTTTAATAATTTGAATAATTTTATTTTGAAATAATTTTAATAAATTCATTTTTCTCCATAAGCAACTTTAATTTCAGGAGCTGGATGAAAAATTCCATGAGTAGGCTTTTGACAAATAGCACATTTATCAGTTTTTTTATATCTTTTAATTGCACAAGCTTCACAAAAATAATGACCACATAAAGTTTTAACAGGATTAACAAAAGGTTTGCGACAAATATGGCAACCAAAAGGGAGATTTTGAGAAGATTTTTTTTCATCTTTTTGATTCAAAAGTGAATCTTCATCATCACTATCAAAACCCTCTTGCATTTCCTTCAAAGCAGCCTTCATTTTCTTCTCTTGCTGCTCTTTTTCCCACTCTTTTTCTAATACATATGATTGTTTGAAGTTTTCTCTCATATGTAAAAATTTGCAAGAATCTCCAAACCCACAATATCCTGTTTCATACCAATCCTTACAAATATCTGGTTGAAAATCAACTATTGTTGATACTTTAATATGTTGTGAAAGAGTGGGTCCTGAAAATTTATTTAAGTTGCTTGATTTTTTAGTTATTTTTTTAATGATATATTTTTTTTCTTTTCCAGAAGCATTTTTTTCATTTTTTAAACTTTCTTCATTTTTTAAACTTTCTTCATTTCCTCCATTTCCTTCAATTTTATCCATATTAAGTTTTACTTGTGCTTCTTCAACTTCTTTTTTTTCTTTTTTTTCTTCAACTGAATGTAATGGATTTTCAAGTGAAATTAATTTTTCTTTTTGTTTTTGTTCATTTTTTGTTTTTTTAATTGCATCATTTGTTTTAATTTCATTTAAAAAATCTGAATCGTCAATAGTTTTCTTTCTAGTCATTCTATTTCTTCTTGTTGATTTTCTAAAAGATGTCATTGTTTATTTTATTATTTAAAAAAAAAGAAAAGAAAGGAAAAAAATGAAAAAAAGTTTTTCCGAATTTAAATTTTTTTTTTCTCCTTTTTTAATTTTTTAATTTTTTAATTTAATTTTTAACGAAATTTTCTTTTTTCATTTTTTTTCTTTTAAATTAAAAATTAAAAATTAAAAATTAAAAATTAAAAATTAAAAATTAAAAATGGATTTAAATGTATTTTATAATTTAAAAACTTTAAAAATTCAAAGTTATTCTTATTCTGTTTGTTTTTTTGTTTTTTAGAATTCAAATGAAATAATTTTTTATTTTTTTGGTTTATTTTCTTGTAATTCAATTCAAAATGATAAGGATTTAATTAATATTTTTATCAAAAAAGAAGATTTTAAATTAGTGAAAAAAATTTCCAAAATTTTTGATTCAAATCAAAATATAAATTTGGATCTAAATTCAAATTCAAATTCAAATTCAAATTGGATTACAATTAATTTACCTAAATCAATGGTTCATTCACTTTTAATCAAAACAGGATTTAAAGAAAACGAAGAATTCATTTCAAACAAAGAAATCAAAATAGATCATCTCCCAGATAACACAAAAGAGGAATTAAAACTCGCATTTTTTAGAGCCATTTTTGATAATTATGGAACAATTGAAAAAACACTTAAAAATTCACCAATTTGTGTTTTATTTCTGAACCAAAATATAAATATTTCTCATCTTCCATCCGTTCCTTTTGAAAAGACGCCAAGAGGAATTGAATGGGAAGGTGTTAGTGCTTTTGATTTACTTTCTTGCCTTTATAAAAACCCCAAAATATACAGCAAACATAACTATAAAAAATATGTGGAACTTTCAAATCACAATTTCCAATTCTTGAATTCAAATCAACCAAAACAACTCGAATTCCATTTCACAAAAGCATTAGAAGAAGCAATAGAACCACAAAAGCAAAACGGTTCAGATGCTGGATTTGATCTTTGGATTGTTAAGAAAATCAAAGAGCAAAACAATGTCCACTATTTTGATACTGGAATTATTGTTGAACCTCCTTTTGGATTCTATTTCGATATGGTTGCAAGAAGCTCCATATCAAAAACTGGTTATATTCTTGCTAATAGTGTTGGAATCATCGATTCTGGTTATCGAGGTCATGTTATTGTTGCCTTGATAAAACTTGATCCAAAATTCCCAGAAATTCAACTTCCTGCAAGAATTGTTCAACTCATTCCAAGATTATTCTGGCATATGAATTGTATTGAATCTAAAGATTTGAGTCAGACTACTAGAAATGTTGGTGGTTTTGGAAGTACTCATGATTCTAACGAAAATTCAATTAAAAAATAGAAATTAAACAAAAAAAATAAGTTTATTTTTGTTTTTGTTCCAGAAAATCAAATTAAATCAAAATCATTTTTTAAGTAATGGAATTAATTGATCTATTTTCAGTTTCAAATTATTATATTTTGGAAATTTTTTCTTTGCTTTTTTAAAATGAAAAAAATGAAAAAAATGAAATTTTGTTTTTTGATCTTTTTTGAAGAATTGAAATTAAAATTGGAATTGAAATTAAAAATGAAAAATGAAATTAAAAATGAAATTAAAATAATTGTTTTGCTTTTTGTTTTAATTCATCAGCTTTCATTGTTTTGCAATTCTTTCCAATCCAAGTTGTCGCTTTTTTAGCAATTAATTTCCATTCAATAGATTTATCATTAAAAAAGATTTCAAAATAAGTAAGTGCAATAGCTGTTGCCCAAATAATTTCAGAAATATCTTTTGGAATATTATCAGTAATCTTCTTTTTATCAATTCCCATTAAAGAAATAAAAGAACTTGAAAGAGGAAATGAACCATCTGCATTTTGAAGATCAATTACTTTATAAAGATTTCCAGAAGGTTGAGTTGGTTTTGGAGGTTCTTTTGGTTTCATATCAAAATGTGAAACAAAAGCATCATCTTCCATTTCCATTTCCATAAGACTTTCTTCTTTTAATTGAGGACTAAATGCTTCTTTTTTTGACATTTCAAAATCCATTGAAAGTAAATTAAGAGAAGGTTGAAGTTGTTGTTGTTGTTGTTGTTGTGCTTGTTGTGGTTTTTGTATAGATTCAAATGCTAATAAATCACTGAATTGATCTTTTTCTTTTTCTACTTTTTTTTTTTCTGAACGTCTTGATAAAGATCTTGATTTAACAGATTTATCCATTGATTTTTTTGGAGAAGAATCTTTTTTCTTCTTCATTTTCAGTGAATCTTTACTAAATGCATTAATTGAAGATAATAAACTATCTCTTTGAGGAGGTTCATAAGATTTTTGAGGAAGTACTGCTGTTGATTTTGGTTGAGGAGGAGGAATCATTGGAGGAGGACCACCACCACCACCACCCATTGGTGGAGGAGGAGGACCCATTAGAGAAAAACTATCACCCATTGGAGGAGGTATTGTGGGAATTGATGTTGGAGGAGGTGGTGGTGGTCCACTTCTTTGTTGGCTGTATACCATAGGTCTTGGTGGTGGTTTAGATATTCCTCTTCCTCTTCCTCCTCCATATCCAGTTGGTGGAGGACTTTTATTAAATCCTCCTCCAAAGAAGTTTCCTCCTAATGATGGCATTGGTTTAGATGGTGGTTGTGCTCCAAAACTAAGTGATTGTTGTGCCATTGATGTTGATGTTGTTGAAAATTGTGATTGAAATACTGGTTGTGTTTGTTGAACTGATATTTTACGAGTAATCATTTCTCCTAAATCTTGTTCATTTGAATCTTGTTCTAAATCTTTAACAACTGAAATAAAACTTGTTTTACTTGACATAACTCCTGCTTTGGTTGATAATTCAATTATTTTCTTATCAATATCTTTTTCTGTTTTTCCTGTTATTACTTTTCCATTTTCATCATGAAATTGACTTATTTTATTTTCTAAATCTTTAATCATTTTTCTTGCTGCTAAACAATGAATTGATTTTCCTTCAATTCCATCTTCTTTAGGATTTAATTTCATTTTCCATTCTACTTTTTTTTCTGATGATATTCCTCTTAATGTTGCTTCAACTTCTTCTCCATTTTTTAATAATGCATATACAAGAAGTCTTGTTTCAGCAAATATTGATGGTAATCGATATGGAACAACAATATCGGGTTTAGTTCCTTTCCATTCAATTTTAACATTGGTTATTGCTGGTTGTAATGCTCTATTAAGTTGTCTCATAACTGATGGTCGAATATCTTCATTATTTACAATAAATTCTGCTTTTCCTCCTCCTGCTTCTGCTATTCCACTAACTAATGCTCTTGATGCTGATGCTCCAACTCCAAATGTAAATACTCTTGTTGTTGATGATTGGAATCTAACTAAATTAATAATTTCATCTGTATTATATACTTCTCCATCAGTTAATAAAAATACTTGTCTTGCATATCCTGTTTTGGGTTCTTTGGAAAATATATATTTTAGTGGTCCAAGTAATGATGTTCCTCCAAGGTTAGCTCTTAATTTATTTCCATGTTCTTTAGCTTTTTCTAATGATTTTTGTGAATAAGTTTCACTTTCTGGAAATAATGTTTCATATCTTGATCCAAATCCAATTATATTAAAAACACAAGTTTCAGGAATTGCATGTAAAAATATTTTTAAAGTTTCAGCAACTGATCTTATTGGTGAACCACTCATACTTCCACTTCTATCAATCAAAAATATTAATTCAGTTCTTACATCTTTTTCTGAAAGATCTGGATAAAATGATAATAAAGCTGCATATTCTTTTTCTTCTTCATTTTTGGTTTTTTCATATTGGATAATTGCTCTTGGTTGATGAGGTTCTGAAACTTCAATTAAAACTTCAAAATCTTTTGAAAATGATTCTTTTGGATCTGAAAGTAATGTAACAGTTGCAAATTTCTTATTAATTTGAGATGAAATTTCATGAGATTGAGATTTAATGTTTGTAATTTCACTTGCCATTGTAACATTAAGATTTAAAGATAAACCAAATGTAACTTTTGGAGTATAATTTGTTTCAAGAAGGGGAGTAACATCATTAATTTCCATTTCATTAGGAACAAAAGGAGGTGTTATTGTTGTTGGTAAAAAGAATCTTAATTCTTTATCTTCTGTTGCAATTAATTCTGTAACATATCTTATTGTAACAATACATTGTTTTTCAGGAGGAATATTTCCAACACTCATATTAAATACTCCTTCAATTTCTTGTTCCATTTTGATTCTATTTTTATTTTTAAATTAAATATAAATTAAATATAAATAAAATATTAATAAAAAATAAATTAAATATTAATAAAATATAAATTAAATATAAACAAAATATTAATTAAATATTAATAAAATATAAATTAAATATTAATAAAATATTAATTAAATACAAATTAAATATAAATTAAATATAAATTAAATATAAATTAAATATAAATTAAATATTAATTAAATATAAATAAAATATTAATAAAATATAAATTAAATATAAATTAAATATTAATAAAATATAAATTAAATATAAATTAAATATAAATAAAATATAAATTAAATATTAATAATAAAATTAAATATAAATTAAATATTAATAATAAATTAAATATAAATTAAATATAAATAAAATATAAATTAAATATTAATAAAATATAAATTAAATATTAATTAAATATTAATAATAAATTAAAATATAAATTAAATATAAATAAAATAAAAATAAAATAAAAATAAAAATATTAAATAAAAATATAAAAATAAAAATTAATAATAAATTAAATATAAATTAAATATTAATTAAATATAAATTAAATATTAATTAAATATTAATTAAATATTAATTAAATATTAATTAAATATAAATAAAATATAAATTAAATATTAATAATAAATAAAAATATAAATTAAATATTAAAATAAAAAAATTAAATATTAATTAAATATTAATAAAATATAAATTAAATATAAATTAAATATTAATTAAATATAAATAAAATAAAATATAAATTAAATATAAATTAAATATTAATAATTAAATATAAATTAAATATTAATTAAATATAAATTAAATATTAATTAAAATATAAATTAAATATTAATTAAATATAAATTAAATATTAATTAAATATTAATTAAATATTAATTAAATATAAATTAAATATTAATAAAATATAAATTAAATATTAATAATAAATTAAATATAAATAAAATTAATAAAATATTAATAAAAATATCAATAAAATATTAAATACAATATTAATTATTAATTAAATATTAAATACAAATTAAATACAAATTAAATATTAATAAAATATAAATTAAATATTAATAAAATATAAATTAAATATTAATAAAATATAAATTAAATATAAATTAAATATTAATTAAATATAAATTAAATATTAATAAAATATAAATTAAATATTAATAAAATATAAATAAAATATAAATAAAATATTAATAAAATATAAATAAAATATAAATTAAATATTAATTAAATATTAATTAAATATTAATAAAATATAAATTAAATATAAATTAAATATAAATTAAATATAAATAAAATATAAATTAAATATAAATAAAATATTAATAAAATATCAAAAATGAAATAAATACGCTGTGTGACCTTGAGCAATAGCATCATCATATTTATCTTTTGCTTTTTCTTTTTCTTTTACTTTTCCAATAACATGTTTTCCTTCCATAAATACTTCAAATCCACAAATTGAACATTCTGGATCAAGCGGAAAAACGAAAATAGTTTCTATTGGTTGTTTTTCTCTGTTTTCATATCTTTGATTAATTGTAACTTCTGCTGTAAAATCAACAATATTTGCTGTAACTGATACTCCTCTTAATGGAACACTTTCTTCAGTTTTTTTATTTATTAATCCTAATTTAACCATTATTTATTTACTTATTTATGATGTGTTTCTTTAATTTATTTTATTTTTGTTTTTGTTTTTGTTTTTGAAATAAAAAATAAATTTCCAATTTAAAAATAGAAATAAATTGAAAAGGAAAAAAATGAAAATAAAAAAATTTAAAAATTAATTAAAAAAAAAGATTTTTTTTTTTTGCTTTTTTTTATTTTAGTTCCAACTTTAATAAATAAAATAAAATAAATAAAATAATTTTAAATTAAAAAAAAATTAATTTAAAAAAAATAATTAAAAAAAAATCTTTAATTAAATTTTAAATTTAAATTAGAATTTAACATTAATTTAACATTAATTTGATTTAATTTAATTAAAATAAAATAAAAATATTTTTTAAAAATTAAATTTGAATTTGATTTGAATTTGGATTTTTATTTGAATTTTGAATTAAAATGAAAATAAAATTGGAAAATGAAATAAAATGGAAAATGAAATGGAAATTAAAATTAAAATAATTGTTTTGCTTTTTGTTTTAATTCATCAGCTTTCATTGTTTTGCAATTCTTTCCAATCCAATTTGATGCTTTTTTAGCAATTAATTCCCATTCGATAGATTTATCATTAAAAAAGATTTCAAAATAAGCAAGTGCAATAGCTGTTGCCCAAATAATTTCAGAAATATCTTTTGGAATATTATCATTAATTTTCTTTTTATCAATTCCCATTAAAGAAATAAAAGAACTTGAAAGAGGAAATGAACCATCTGCATTTTGAAGATCAATTACTTTATAAAGATTTCCAGAAGGTTGAGTTGGTTTTAATGGTTCTTTTGGTTTTTTTGGTTCTTTATCTTTTTTTTGTTTTTCTTCTTTTTCATCTTCACTTTCAGAATCACTTGAACTTTCTGATTCTTGATCATCTTCATCTTCATCTTCATAATCATCAAAGTTTGAGACTTTTGATTTAAATAATAATTCTGATTTTTCTGGCATTACTATTTTTCTTTCTTCTTCCATTTTCATACCCATTTGCATATCCATTTGCATATCCATTTTCATTTTTGGAATTGCAATTTCTTTTTCTTTTTCTTTTTTCATTTCCATTTTCTTTTGAGGTTTTCTTGCTAATGGTTTTTTCATTTTCTTTTTCTTTTTTTCATTTGGCGCTAACTTTCGAGAGAATGATTTCTCTTGAACTTCTTTTTTCATTTCTCTATCTTTGAGAACTTTTCCTTTTCCTTTCTTTCCACTTTTAACACTTTTAGTGAAATGAATAGCATTATTTATTCGAGTGTTGCTTAGTGGAGCAGCTGAACTCATTCTTGACATTTGCAAATTCTGAGCAATAACATTAGTATTAGCATTACGAGCTACTCCCCATCGCATATTCGATTTTTGAGATATTGGTTGTGTTTGTTGAACTGATATTTTACGAGTAATCATTTCTCCTAAATCTTGTTCATTTGAATCTTGTTCTAAATCTTTAACAACTGAAATGAAACTTGTTTTACTTGACATAACTCCTGCTTTGGTTGATAATTCAATTATTTTCTTATCAATATCTTTTTCTGTTTTTCCTGTTATTACTTTTCCATTTTCATCATGAAATTGACTTATTTTATTTTCTAAATCTTTGATCATTTTTCTTGCTGCTAAACAATGAATTGATTTTCCTTCAATTCCATCTTCTTTGGGATTTAATTTCATTTTCCATTCTACTTTTTTTTCTGATGATATTCCTCTTAATGTTGCTTCAACTTCTTCTCCATTTTTTAATAATGCATATACAAGAAGTCTTGTTTCAGCAAATATTGATGGTAATCGATATGGAACAACAATATCGGGTTTAGTTCCTTTCCATGTAATTTTAACATTGGTTATTGCTGGTTGTAATGCTCTTTTTAATTGTCTCATAACTGATGGTCGAATATCTTCATTATTTACAATAAATTCTGCTTTTCCTCCTCCTGCTTCTGCTATTCCACTAACTAATGCTCTTGATGCTGATGCTCCAACTCCAAATGTAAATACTCTTGTTGTTGATGATTGGAATCTAACTAAATTAATAATTTCATCTGTATTATATACTTCTCCATCAGTTAATAAAAATACTTGTCTTGCGTATCCTGTTTTGGGTTTTTTAGAAAATATATATTTTAATGGTCCAAGTAATGATGTTCCTCCAAGGTTAGCTCTTAATTTATTTGCATGTTCTTTAGCTTTTTCTAATGATTTTTGTGAATAAGTTTCACTTTCTGGAAATAATGTTTCATATCTTGATCCAAACCCAATTATATTAAAAACACAAGTTTCAGGAATTGCATGTAAAAATATTTTTAAAGTTTCAGCAACTGAATTGATTGGTGAACCACTCATACTTCCACTTCTATCAATCAAAAATATTAATTCAGTTCTTACATCTTTTTCTGAAAGATCTGGATAAAATGATAATAAAGCTGCATATTCTTTTTCTTCTTCATTTTTGGTTTTTTCATATTGAATAATTGCTCTTGGTTGATGAGGTTCTGAAACTTCAATTAAAACTTCAAAATCTTTTGAAAATGATTCTTTTGGATCTGAAAGTAATGTAACAGTTGCAAATTTCTTGTTAATTTGAGATGAAATTTCATGAGATTGAGATTTAATGTTTGTAATTTCACTTGCCATTGTAACATTAAGATTTAAAGATAAACCAAATGTAACTTTTGGAGTATAATTTGTTTCAAGAAGGGGAGTAACATCATTAATTTCCATTTCATTAGGAACAAAAGGAGGTGTTATTGTTGTTGGTAAAAAGAATCTTAATTCTTTATTTTCTGTTGCAATTAATTCTGTAACATATCTTATTGTAACAATACATTGTTTTTCAGGAGGAATATTTCCAACACTCATATTAAATACTCCTTCAATTTCTTGTTCCATTTTGATTCTATTTTATTTTTATAAATATTTTATAAATAAATATAAATTAAATATAAATTAAATATTAATAAAATATAAATAAATTAAATATAAATTAATAAATTAAAATAAATTAAATAATTAAATAAAATATTAATTAAAAATTAAAATAAATAAATTAAAATAAATAAAATATAAATTAAAATAAATTAAATATTAATAAAAATATAAATTAAATATAAATAAAATATTAATTAAATATTAATAAAATATAAATAAAATATTAATAATATATAAATTAAATACAAATTAAATATAAATTAAATATAAAATTAAAATATAAATAAAAATAATAAATATATATAAATAAATAATTAAAATATAAATTAAAATATTAATAAAATATAAATTATAAATTAAAATAAATATAATTAATAAATATAAATTAAATATAAATAAAAATAAAAAAATATTAATAAAAATAAATAAAATATTAATAAAATAAATTTAATTAATATAAATAAAATATAAATTAAATATTAATAAAAATAATATAAATTAAATATTAATAAAATATAAATTAAATATAAATTAAAATATTAATTAAAATATAAATAAAATATAAATTAAATATTAATTAAATATAAATTAAAATATTCAATAATAAATAATAAAATATAAATAAAATATTAATAAAAATAAATTAAATATAAATTAAATATAAATTAAATATAAATTAAATATAAATAAATATAAATTAAATATAAATTAAATATTAAAAAAATAAAATACAAATAAAAAAATTAAAATAAAAAATAAATTAAATTAAATTATTAATAAAATAAAAATTAAATATAAATTAAATATTAATAAAATATAAATTAAATATAAATAATAAATTAAATATAAATTAAATATTAATTAAATATAAATTAAATATTAATTAAATATTAATTAAATATTAATTAAATATTAATTAAATATAAATTAAATATAAATTAAATATTAATAATAAATTAAATATTAATAATAAATTAAATATTAATAAAATATTAATTAAATATAAATTAAATATTAATTAAATATTAATTAAATATTAATTAAATATAAACAAAATATTAATTAAATATAAATTAAATATCAAAAATGAAATAAATACGCTGTGTGACCTTGAGCAATAGCATCATCATATTTATCTTTTGCTTTTTCTTTTTCTTTTACTTTTCCAATAACATGTTTTCCTTCCATAAATACTTCAAATCCACAAATTGAACATTCTGGATCAAGTGGAAAAACGAAAATAGTTTCTATTGGTTGTTTTTCTCTGTTTTCATATCTTTGATTAATTGTAACTTCTGCTGTAAAATCAACAATATTTGCTGTAACAGATACTCCTCTTAATGGAACACTTTCTTCAGTTTTTTTATTTATTAATCCTAATTTAACCATTATTTATTTACTTATTTTTGATGTGTTTCTTTAATTTAATTTGTTTTTGTTTTTGTTTTTGTTTTTGAAATAAAAAATAAATTTCCAATTTAAAAATAGAAATAAATTGAAAAGGAAAAAAATGAAAATAAAAAAAATTAAAAATTAATTAAAAAAAAAGATTTTTTTTTTGCTTTTTTTTTTATTTTAGTTCCAACTTTAATAAATAAAATAAAATAAATAAAATAATTTTAAATTAAAAAAAATTAATTTAAAAAAAATAAATTAAAAAAAAAATCTTTAATTAAATTTTAAATTTAAATTTGAATTTAACATTAATTTAACATTAATTTGATTTAATTTAATTAAATTAAAATAAAAATATTTTTTAAAAATTAAATTTGAATTTGATTTGAATTTGGATTTTTATTTGAATTTTGAATTAAAATGAAATTGAAATGAAAATGAAATAAAAATTGAAAATAAAATGGAAATTAAAATTAAAATAATTGTTTTGCTTTTTGTTTTAATTCATCAGCTTTCATTGTTTTGCAATTCTTTCCAATCCAATTTGATGCTTTTTTAGCAATTAATTCCCATTCAATAGATTTATCATTAAAAAATATTTCAAAATAAGCAAGTGCAATAGCTGTTGCCCAAATAATTTCAGAAATATCTTTTGGAATATTATCAGTAATTTTCTTTTTATCAATTCCCATTAAAGAAATAAAAGAACTTGAAAGAGGAAATGAACCATCTGCATTTTGAAGATCAATTACTTTATAAAGATTTCCAGAAGGTTGAGTTGGTTTTGTTGGTTCTTTTGGTTTTTTGGTTCTTTATCTTTTTTTTGTTTTTCTTCTTTTTCATCTTCACTTTCAGAATCACTTGAACTTTCTTTTGATTTTGATTTTGATTTTGATTTTGATTCTGATTTTGATTCTGATTTTGATTTTGATTTTGATTTTGATTTTGATTTTGATTTTGATTCTGATTTTGATTTTGATTCTGATTCTGATTTTTGATTTTTGTTCTTATTTTTCTTTTTATGTTTATTTTTATGTTTATTTTTATGTTTAGAATGATTCTCACTCATTTTATAATCACGAGAATGAGAGTGTTTAGCTTTAGAATGATGAAAATGAGAGTGTTTAGCTTTAGAATGATGAAAATGAGAGTGTTTAGCTTTGGAATGATGAATATGAGAGTTCTGAGGTAAAGAATTATTATATTGGTTTTGTAATGAATAATTCAATGAATTTTGATTTTGATATTGAGGTTGATATTGATTCTGATTATGAAATTGATTAAAATTATGAAATTGATTAAAATTTTGATTTCGATTATGAAGTTGACTAAATTTTCGATATTGATTAAAATTTTGATTAAAATTAAGATTTTGATTAAAATTAAGATTTTGATATTGATGTTGATATTGATTCTGATTATGAAATGAATTAGAATTAGGATCAGGAGGCAAGAGATAATTGTTGGAATTCTGATTATTTTGTGATAACAATATCCCACGATTCGTTTGGGAAGGATGTAATTTCCAAGAATTTATTGGAATTACTGGAACAGAATTTTGATTATAAATGTTGGTTTCAGTTTGTTGAACTGATATTTTACGAGTAATCATTTCTCCTAAATCTTGTTCATTTGAATCTTGTTCTAAATCTTTAACAACTGAAATGAAACTTGTTTTACTTGACATAACTCCTGCTTTAGTTGATAATTCAATTATTTTCTTATCAATATCTTTTTCTGTTTTGCCTGTTATTACTTTTCCATTTTCATCATGAAATTGACTTATTTTATTTTCTAAATCTTTGATCATTTTTCTTGCTGCTAAACAATGAATTGATTTTCCTTCAATTCCATCTTCTTTGGGATTTAGTTTCATTTTCCATTCTACTTTTTTTTCTGATGATATTCCTCTTAATGTTGCTTCAACTTCTTCTCCATTTTTCAATAATGCATATACAAGAAGTCTTGTTTCAGCAAATATTGATGGTAATCGATATGGAACAACAATATCGGGTTTAGTTCCTTTCCATTCAATTTTAACATTGGTTATTGCTGGTTGTAATGCTCTTTTTAATTGTCTCATAACTGATGGTCGAATATCTTCATTATTTACAATAAATTCTGCTTTTCCTCCTCCTGCTTCTGCTATTCCACTAACTAATGCTCTTGATGCTGATGCTCCAACTCCAAATGTAAATACTCTTGTTGTTGATGATTGGAATCTAACTAAATTAATAATTTCATCTGTATTATATACTTCTCCATCAGTTAATAAAAATACTTGTCTTGCATATCCTGTTTTGGGTTCTTTAGAAAATATATATTTTAATGGTCCAAGTAATGATGTTCCTCCAAGGTTAGCTTTTAATTTATTTGCATGTTCTTTAGCTTTTTCTAATGATTTTTGTGAATAAGTTTCACTTTCTGGAAATAATGTTTTATATTTTGATCCAAATCCAATTATATTAAAAACACAAGTTTCAGGAATTGCATGTAAAAATATTTTCAAAGTTTCAGCAACTGATCTTATTGGTGAACCACTCATACTTCCACTTCTATCAATCAAGAATATTAATTCAGTTCTTACATCTTTTTCTGAAAGATCTGGATAAAATGATAATAAAGCTGCATATTCTTTTTCTTCTTCATTTTTGGTTTTTTCATATTGGATAATTGCTCTTGGTTGATGAGGTTCTGAAACTTCAATTAAAACTTCAAAATCTTTTGAAAATGATTCTTTTGGATCTGAAAGTAATGTAACAGTTGCAAATTTCTTGTTAATTTGAGATGAAATTTCATGAGATTGAGATTTAATGTTTGTAATTTCACTTGCCATTGTAACATTAAGATTTAAAGATAAACCAAATGTAACTTTTGGAGTATAATTTGTTTCAAGAAGGGGAGTAACATCATTAATTTCCATTTCATTAGGAACAAAAGGAGGTGTTATTGTTGTTGGTAAAAAGAATCTTAATTCTTTATTTTCTGTTGCAATTAATTCTGTAACATATCTTATTGTAACAATACATTGTTTTTCAGGAGGAATATTTCCAACACTCATATTAAATACTCCTTCAATTTCTTGTTCCATTTTGATTCTATTTTTATTTTTAAATTAAATATTGATTAAATATAAATTAAATATTAATAAAATATAAATTAAATATAAATAATGAAATAAATACGCTGTGTGACCTTGAGCAATAGCATCATCATATTTATCTTTTGCTTTTTCTTTTTCTTTTACTTCTCCAATAACATGTTTTCCTTCCATAAATACTTCAAATCCACAAATTGAACATTCTGGATCAAGTGGAAAAACGAAAATTAGTTTCTATTGGTTGTTTTTCTCTGTTTTCATATCTTTGATTAATTGTAACTTCTGCTGTAAAATCAACAATATTTGCTGTAACTGATACTCCTCTTAATGGAACATTTTCTTCAGTTTTTTTATTTATTAATCCTAATTTAACCATTATTTATTTACTTATTTTTGATGTGTTTCTTTAATTTAATTTATTTTTGTTTTTGTTTTTGTTTTTGTTTTTGTTTTTGAAATAAATTTCCAATTTAAAAAGAAAAAATGATTCTTATTTTATATTTACTTTTCTTTTATTCTTTTTTTTTTCCTTTTTATTTTATTTTTTGTTTTATTTTAATTTTATTTTTCTATTTTATTTTGATTTATTTTCCATTTTTTTCTTTTTAATTTTATTTATTTTTATTTGATGAAAAAAAAAAAGAAGAAAAAAAAAAATTCAAAAAGGAGAAAAAAAAAAAATGGGAAAAAAACAAAAATTAAAATTAAAATTATTTTAATAAAAAGAATAAAAGATCAATTAAAGAATTAATTTGAAAAAAATATCAAAAAGTGAAAAAAATAAAAAAATCTTTATTCTTTTTAATAAAAATATCTTTTATTTTATTAATAATTAAATAATATTAAAAGATCTTTTTTTTTATTTTGAAAAACTTCCATAAAAACAAAACAAACAAAAAACAAACAAACAAAAATAAACACCTAACAATAAAATTTAAACAGAAACAAAAACAAAAATAAAAACAAAACACACAAATACAAAAAACAAAAACACAAACATTTTTTTTTTAACAAAATTTTTTTTAAAAAACAAAAAATGAAAAGATCATTTTTTTTCTTTTTTAAATTTTTTTCAGAATGAGTTTTGGTTTTCGAAACGAATTTGATTTATTTGACTTTGATGATCCAGAATTTCAAGACAGATTTTCATCACCTCGAATTAATCAATTTTCATTCCAAGAAGAACTTATTGAATCAAAGTAAAATTTTTTTATTAATTCACGACATTAAATAAAATAACAAAACATTTGACGTTCTCAATCGTTATTCTTGATTGGAAATTTTTGATTTAAAACAATAAATTCATTCTTTATTTTTTTTTTTAAAATAATTTTTTTTAAATAAATTTTTTTTAGTCTTCTTCAACAAACAAAAGATTCAACAATTAAGTTTCCAGATATGGAAACAAATTCTAAAAAAGAACAACAAGGCATTCCACAACAGCAAAGACAACAAGAAAAGTAAATAAAACCAATTAAAAATTCGAATAAAAATTAAAATTAAAATTAAAATTAAAATTACAATTACAATTAAAATTAAAATTGAAATTAAAATTCATTTATAATATTAAAATTAAAATTAAAATTAAAATTAAAATTACAATTCATTTATAATATTAAAATTAATATTAAAATTAAAATTAAAATTAAAATTAAAATTGAAATTAAAATTAAAATTAAAATTAAAATTAAAATTAAAATTAAAATTAAAATTAAAATTGAAATTAAAATTAAAATTAAAATTAAAATTAAAATTAAAATTAAAATTAAAATTAAAATTAAAATTACAATTAAAATTCATTTATAAAATTACAATTAAAATTAAAATTAAAATTAAAATTAAAATTAAAATTAAAATTAAAATTCAAATTAAAATTCAATTTAAAATTACAATTAAAATTAAAATTAAAATTAAAATTAAAATTCATTTATAAAATTAAAATTCAAATTAAAATTAAAATTAAAATTAAAATTACAATTAAAATTAAAATAAAAATTAAAATTAAAATTCATTTATAAAATTAAAATTACAATTAAAATTAAAATTACAATTAAAATTAAAATTAAAATTAAAATTAAAATTAAAATTAAAATTAAAAATTAAAATTTAAAATTAAAATCAAAATTAAAATTAAAATTAAAATTAAAATTAAAAATTAAAATTAAAATTAAAATTAAATTAATTTTATAAAATTAAAATTAAAATTAAAATTAAAATTAAAATTAAAATTAAAATTAAAATTGAAATTAAAATTAAAATTGAAATTAAAATTAAAATCAAAATTAAAATTAAAATCAAAATTAAAATCAAAATTAAAAATTAAAATTAAAATCAAAATTAAAATCAAAAATTAAAATTAAAAATTAAAATTAAAATTAAAATTAAAATTTCAAATTAAAATTAAAATTAAAATTAAAATTAAAATTAAAATTAAAATTAAAATTAAAATTAAAATTAAAATTAAAATTAAAATTAAAATTAAAATTAAAATTAAAATTAAAATTAAAATTAAAATTAAATTTCATTTATAAAATTAAAATTAAAATAAATTAAAATTCATTTATAATATTAAACTTGTCTTTTTTCTTCTTTAAAATTCTTTAAGAAATCGTGAATCAACATCTAATATTACAAAAAACCAATCATCACACTTTCCAATTATGAACCAAGGCACATCAGTATTTAGTTTGTTTCCAAACGAGAGACAGTACCAACCAACATACCAGAAAAATGAAAATATGCAAGGCCAAATGTATCCGTTTTATCACACATCAGATTACTCAATGGACTTGAATTTTCCAACAAAAGGTTTTGAACAAGAAAAATTTGATTTCGCAAACCCAATTTCAGATCCAACGTTTTCTCTTATGAGTATTCACGACAAACAAGATTCATTCTCGATGATATCCCCAAAACAAACTTCTATTTCTACACATAAAATACCCCCAAATTACGGAAATTTCACAACATATAACTACCAGTTTCCTCAGTATCCAGCCTACAAACCAATCAATAACCAAGTTGGGAATACACTAGATCTTCATGATTCGACTGATTATAACGACACAAACCCAATTGATTTCATAAAGGCAAATAAAGACCAAGAAAACGATTACGAATATAATTACCAAAATATCAATGAATTCGAACAGCCAAATCAAAATACAGGTGGAAACAGGAATAGTGAAAGTTCACTTAGAAATGAGTATGATTACGATGATGAATACAATAACGATTACAGATTTGAAAATGAAAATGAAAACGAAAACGAAAATGAAAACGAAAACGAAAATGATAATGAAAACGAAAACGATAATCATAGTCATAATCAAAAAATTAAAAATAATCAAAATAAATTTGTAAATATAAATATAAATGAAGAACAACAACATGGTAGAAAATCACCGAAAAATTTGAAAAAGAACCAAAAAAGAAAGAAAAAGGAGGTTGAAGTATCAAATGAAATTAAAAAATCCAAACAAAAAACAAATACGGAGCAAAGAAAAAACGCAGAAAAAAAAAGGGTTGCGAAGAAAGAAATCATCAAAAGAAAGCCCACTTCGTCGACAAAAAAGTTGCGAACAATCCTAGTGAAACCCAAAGTGAACCCATCGATGCCACTTCAAAACGATGGGAAACAACCGAAAAGCGAAAGAGCTTATATTCTTCAATGCGCAGGCAAGTTTGGCATCCGCAGATTGCAACCTTTTTGGGATAATTTAAAAACAAGGAAGGTCCCCAAAATAACAAAGCAAGAGTCAGAAAATTCGAAGGCAAAAAAAGCAAATAAAGAAAAGAAAAAGAAAAGAAACCGCTTTGTCAAGTCAAAGCAGGCAACAAAACATTTCCACGAAATCAACTGGTTTGATGAAGAAGTTGCGATTTTTAGAGAATTCGTTGTTGCCTTTGGAAGAGACTGGAAAAAAATCTCCGACTTGATGGGCAACACTAAAAGTCCAACACAAATCAAGGCTCTTTATTATAAAAAACGGCTTGAGGTTTTCTCAGACGTTCTTGGAATTGATGAAGATGAGGAATTCGAAATTCCTGCCCAAAGAACCATCATAAACAAGCAAAATAATTCAAATCCAAATCCAAATCCAAATCAAAATGAAAATGAAAATGAAAATGATAATGAAACAACTTTTTCAAAACCTCATTTTGTCGAAAAAACAGAGTTTATCAAAGGAAGTATTTTTCGATCAAACTCAGGATTGCCGCGGATTTTCCAACAAAATACAACGAATTTAAAGCAGTCAAAAAGTTTGCAACAAATCCACAACGAACTTGAAAAAAATACACTTGAGAATAGATCAATCCTAAATTCAAACTCAATTTGGATAGAATCCAACGAAATAATGGTTGATCTTGAAAACATGAGCGAAGAATGCGTTGCAAAAGCGAAAATTGTATTCCAAGCAATGCCCCAAATCACGCTTCAAGAAATGAAGCTTTGGTCAAATATTTTCGACAAAGTCACGCTTCTTGGAGAAACCGAACCTGATGTGAAAATGATTCGCGACTGGAAATCACTAACAAATGCGCATTTCTCAAAACTGAAGATTGGAGAGCCTCATTTATTTTATGCAGAATATATTTCCGTTTTCCACGAAACACTTTCTTTGATTCCAATTAAAAACGCAATCAAATTAATCACAATCCAAAATCTTGACGAACAGAAATCGTGGATAGCTGAGTATTTTGTTGCAATTTTACTTGCGTTGACAATTTCAATTAACCATTCTGTTCTTAAAGAAAAACTTGAAAAATCACAAGTTGTTTTTTCTTTTGATCGAATTGTTAATGATAAAGAATTCACTCAAATGTCAAAACAAAGTTTGAATTCAATTAAACTGTTTTTATCTTGGTTGGAACTTCGTTTGCAAGCTAAAAAATTCCTCCAAATTAAAGCTGAGCAAATTAGTTCTATTCATATTCGCAACATTAACGAACTCACTGAAACTACTGATATTTTAGTTAAAATGAGAGATCTTATTCAGGAATTTAGAATGTTTAAATTATTGATTCTCGAAATAGTTTCTCAAGTTTTCATTTCATTCATTCAAACAATTTAGGTTAATTTTTTCCCAATTTTTTTTTTGTTGTGAATTATTCAATCTAAAAGAAGGAAACCAAATTTAGAACAAAAAAAAAACAATTTAAAAAAATTATTTAAAAATTATTACTTGATTACAATTTAAAAAAAAATAATATATTTTTCAATTCTTTTTAAGTTTTAATTGGATAATTCGAAAAAAAAAAAGAAAAAGAAATTGAAATTGTTTTTATTTTTAAAAGAAAAAAAAAATATCAAAACAATTTAAACAAAAAGAAACAATTTTTTTTTTTAAAAAGAGTAGATAAAATCAATAAAATTTAAAATTAAAAATTAAAAATTTAATTTTCATTTTTTTCATTTTAAAAATAAAATGTCAATTTTTTCAGATAAATTATTTGATTCTTTTCAAATAAATAAAAAAAAACCTTTAAAAAAAAAAGAGGAAACAAATCAATTTAAAAATCCAAATCAAAAAATATATACAAAAAATTTTCAAAAGCCAAAACAAAAAAACGTACAAAGAAATAAAAAGAAAATTAATGAAAAAAGTCAAATAAAAAATAATTTAGAGAATGAGAATAAAGAAGATGAAGATGATGAAGATTCTTTAATAGAAAAAGAGAAAATTGATAAAACAATATCAGCAGAAATTGGAGAAGTATTTATAGAAAATTGTTTACATGAAGTTTCTCTTCCTGAAGGATATGATATTAAAGGAAATGAAGGTTAAAATTAAAATTCATTTATAAAATTTTAAATTTAATTAAAATTTAAAATTTTTTTTTATTTATTTAGATATTTTTAATCCTATTTATCCACAAGAACCTGCAAGAAATTATCCTTTTAAATTAGATCCTTTTCAAAAAACTGGAATTGCTTGTTTGAATAGAGGTGATTCTGTTATTGTTTCTGCGCATACTTCTGCAGGAAAAACTGTTGTTGCTGAGTAAATTCATTTATAAAATCAAAATTAAAATTCATTTATAAAATTAAAATTAAATTAAAATTCAAATTAAAATTAAAATTAAAATTAAAATTAAAATTCAAATTAATATTAAAATTAAAAATAAAATCAAAATTAAAATTAAAATTAAAATTAAAATCAAAATTCATTTATAAAATTAAAATTAAAATTCATTTATAAAATTAAAATTAAAATTAAAATCAAAAGATATGCTATCGCACAAGCTTTAAAAAATAATGCAAGAGTTATTTATACATCTCCAATTAAAGTATTTTTTTTCTAAACAAAATCTTTGTTTCCATTATTTATTTCCATATTTATTTTATAAAAAAAAATCAAGGCTTTAAGTAATCAAAAATATAGAGAACTTAGTGATGAATTTAAAGATGCAGGACTTATGACTGGAGATGTTACAATTAATCCAAATTCATCTTGTATTGTTATGACAACAGAAGTAAAAAATTCAATTAAAAAATTCAATTAAAAAATTCAAATAAAAATTTCAATTAAAAAATTCAATTAAAAAATTTCAATATTATTACTATTTAATAAGATTCTTCGTAACATGCTTTATAGAGGATCGGAAATTCTCAGAGAAGTTCAATGTGTTATATTTGATGAAATTCATTATATGAAAGATATTGGTTTGAAATCTTTTAAATCAAAATTAAAAATGAAATTTAAAATTAAAATTAAAATTAAAATTAAAATTAAAATTAAAATTAAAATTAAAATTAAAATTTAAAATTAAAATTAAAATTAAAATGAAATTCAAAATTAAAATCAAAAATAAAATTCAAAATTAAAATGAAATTTAAAATTCAAAATCAAAATTAAAATCAAAATTAAAATCAAAATTAAAATTAATATTAAAATTAAAATTAAAATTCAAAATGAAATTCAAAATTTAAATTTAAAATTGAATTGGTAATAATTATTAGAAAGAGGAGTAGTTTGGGAAGAAACAATTATTCTTCTTCCAGATACAATTAGATTTGTTTTTTTATCTGCAACAATTCCTAATGCAAAAGAATTTTCTGATTGGATTGCAAAAATTCATTCACAACCTTGTCATGTTGTTTATTCAGATGTTAGACCAATTCCTTTACAACATTACGTATTTCCTGCAGGTGGAAATGGTTTATATTTAGTTGTTGATGAACAAGGAAATTTTAGGGTTATTTTTAATTTAAATTTTTAATTTAAATTTTTATTTATTAATTTTTAATTATTAATTTTTAATTGAAATTTTTAATTATTAATTTTTAAAATAGGAAAAAAATTTCCAAAAAGCAATGTCTGTAATTTCAAATGCTCCAAATCAATGTATGAATAAAAAATAAATTTATTATTCTTTTTAGGATGAAAATGGAAATAATTTTATTGATTTTTTATTATTAATAATTTGTGTTGGAAATATTAAGATAATGATAGAAGACCACAAAATCAAAAATATAAATCAGATATTTATAAGATTATTAATTTGATTCTTGAAAGAAAATTTGAGCCTGTTATTGTGTTTAGTTTTAGTAGAAAAGAGTGTGAAATTAAAGCTTTAAAACTTGCTAAAGTGATTATTTTTATTTGATGAAAGAAAATTATTGAATTATTTATATTTATAATTATTTATAATTATTTTTATTGTTGAAAAAATTGAAATAATAGATGGATCTTAATGATGAAAATGAAAAAACTTTAGTTGATGAAATTTTTACTAATGCTATTGATTCTTTATCAGATGAAGACAAGAAAATTCCAGCAGTTTGTTAAAAAAAAAAAGAAAAAAAAATATTTTTAATTAAATATTAAAATATTATTATTATTATAATTATAAACTTTTTGTTAAAAGGTTCAACATATTCTTCCTTTATTAAAAAGAGGAATTGCTATTCATCATTCAGGATTATTACCAATTCTTAAAGAAGTTATTGAAATTTTATTTCAAGAAGGTTTAGTCAAAGTATTTGATAATAATTTGATAATAATTTAATAATAATTTCAAAATAATTTAATAATAATTTAATAATAATTTAATAATAATTTCAAAATAATTTAATAATTTAATAATAATTTCAAAATAATTTGATAATAATTTAATAATTTAAAAATAATTTAATAATAATTTAATAATAAATGATAATAATTTAATAATAATTTAATAATAATTTAATAATAATTTGATAATAATTTCTTTAATAATAATTTAATAATAATTTCATAATAATTTAATAATAATTTCATAATAATTTAATAATAATTTAATAATAAATTCATAATAATTTGATAATTTATAATAAAAGGTTTTATTTGCAACAGAGACATTTTCAATGGGATTAAATATGCCAGCAAAAACAGTAATATTTAGTAGTGTAAGAAAATTTGATGGAAGTTCATTTAGATATATAACATGTGGAGAATATACACAAATGTCAGGAAGAGCAGGAAGACGTGGTCTTGATCAAAGAGGAATTGTTATTACAATGCTTGATGAGAAAATGGAACCTTCTGATGCAAAAAATACTTTGAGAGGAGATCTCGATCCTTTGAATTCTACTTTCCATCTTAGTTATAATATGTTGTTAAATTTATTGAGAGTTGAGGATATTGATCCTGAATATCTTCTTTCTAAATCTTTTCATCAATTCCAAAATGAAAGAAAACATCCAGAATTACAAGAAAGTATATTTCAAAAATTATTTAAAAAATTATTTCAAAAATTATTTATAAAATTATTTATAAAATTATTTCAAAAATTATTTCAAAAATTATTTATAAAATTATTTATAAAATTATTTATAAAATTATTTCAAAAATTATTTCAAAAATTATTTATAAAATTATTATAAAATCAAATACAAAATTATTTATAAAATTATTTATAAAATTATTTATAAAATTATTTATAAAATTATTTATAAAATTATTTATAAAATTAATTATTAAATTATTTATAAAATTATTTATAAAATTATTAATAAAATTATTTATAAAATTATTTTCAAAAATTATTTCAAAAATTATTTATAAAATCAAATACAAAATTATTTATAAAATTATTTATAAAATTATTTCAAAAATTATTTATAAAATTATTTATAAAATTATTTATAAAATTATTTATAAAATTATTTATAAAATTATTTATAAAATTATATATTAAATTATTTATAAAATTATTTATAAAATTATTTATAAAATTATTAATAAAATTATTTATAAAATTATTTATAAAATTAAATATAAAATTATTTATAAAATTATTTATAAAATTATTTATAAAATTAATTATTAAATTATTTATAAAATTATTTATTAAATTAAATATAAAATTATTTATAAAAAATTTCAAAAGATCTCCAAAAACTTCAATTACAATTTGATTCTTTAAATATTGAAGAGGAAAAAAGTGTAACAGAATTTCATTCTGTAAAACAACAAATCGATAATTTAAAACAAAAAATCAAGGAAATCACATTCAAACCAGTAAATATCCTTCCATTTCTTCAACAAGGAAGATTAGTGAAAATCAAGACAATAAAACAAGATTGGGATTGGGGAATAATGATTGATTTCGAATATATTTATGATAACAACCCAAAAGGAGAAATAATAATAAATGGAGAAGCAACAGATTATGTGATGAATATAATAATTGAAACAAAACAAAATTCAAATTCAAATTCAAATTCAAATATAAATGAAGAACCAGAAGCAGTTGAAGAAACCAATCGAGGAAACGGAGAAATGAAAATATTGCAGTTTCCTCTTCTTAGTTTGGATCAAGTAAGTCTTCTTCGAGTTCCAATTCCAAACGATGTACGAAGAAGCGAGAATGTTCAACATTATAAAAGAGTTCTTTCCGAAATTCGGAAAAGATTTGAAAAAAACATCCCACTTTTGGATCCAGTGAAGGATATGAAAATAAGTGATAAAAACTTCAATAAATTTGTGGAAAGAGTGAATAATTTAGAAGGAAGAATGATAAACCAAAAAATATTCCAGAACAATCAAATGACAGAAGAGTACCAAAAGTACCAAGAAAAGCTCAATTTACAGGAGCAAATTGATGGTGTAAGAAAATCGCTTAAGGAATCTGAGGATGTTTTATTGAAAGAAAATCTGAAATACATGAAAAGAGTACTGAGAAAATTGGGATATACTAACAACGAGAATATCATTGAAACCAAGGGAAGAATTGCATGTGAAATCAGCTCAGGAGACGAACTGCTAATTACAGAGATGATTTTCTCAGGAGCGTTTAATGAAATGGAAGTGGAACAAATTGTGGCTTTATCAAGTTGTTTTGTTTTCCAAGAAAAAGTGGACGAAATGTTAAAATTGAGAGAAGAACTTGAAACTCCCTTCCAAAAATTACAATCAACAGCGCGATCGATAGCAATGGTTGCGCAGGAATGCAGAGTCGATATTGATATTGATAGATATGTTGAATCTTTTAAGCCAAATTTAATGGAAGTTGTTTATGAATGGGCAAAAGGAAAATCTTTTCTTGAAATTTCGAAAATGACGAATATTTTTGAGGGAAGTGTTATTCGCACAATGAGAAGATTGGATGAAATTTTAAGGCAAATGTGTGCTGCTGCTCGTGCTATTGGAAATGGAGAATTGGAAGAGAAGTTTGCTCAAGGAATTACAAAAATTAAAAGAGATGTTGTTTTTGCAGCCAGTCTTTATTTATAAGCGAATTTATCAATTTACAACAAAATTTATCAAAGAATTTATAAAAGAATTTATCAAAGAATTTATAACAAAATTTATAAAAGAATTTATAACAGAATTTATAAAAGAATTTATAACAAAATTTATCAAAGAATTTATAAAAGAATTTATAAAAGAATTTATAAAAGAATTTATCAAAGAATTTATAAAAGAATTTATAAAAAAATTTATAACAAAATTTATAACAAAATTTATAACAAAATTTATAACAAAATTTATAAAAGAATTTATCAAAGAATTTATAACAAAATTTATAAAAGAATTTATAACAAAATTTATAACAAAATTTATAAAAGAATTTATAAAAAAATTTATAACAAAATTTATAAAAATTTATAACAAAATTTATAAAAGAATTTATAACAAAATTTATAAAAAAATTTATAAAAGAATTTATAAAAAAATTTATAAAAGAATTTATAAAAGAATTTATAAAAGAATTTATAAAAAAATTTATAAAAGAATTTATAAAAGAATTTATAAAAGAATTTATAAAAGAATTTATAACAAAATTTATAAAAGAATTTATAACAAAATTTATAACAAAATTTATAAAAGAATTTATAACAAAATTTATAAAAAAATTTATAACAAAATTTATAACAAAATTTATAACAAAATTTATAACAAAATTTATAACAAAATTTATAACAAATTTATAACAAAATTTATAACAAAATTTATAACAAAATTTATAACAAAATTTATAACAAAATTTATAACAAAATTTATAAAAGAATTTATAACAAAATTTATAAAAAATTTATAACAAAATTTATAACAAAATTTATAAAAAAATTTATAAAAGAATTTATAACAAAATTTATAAAAAAATTTATAAAAAAATTTATAAAAAAATTTATAAAAAAAATTTATAAAAAAATTTATAAAAAAAAATTTATAAAAAAAATTTATAAAAAAATTTATAACAAAATTTATAACAAAATTTATAACAAAATTTATAACAAAATTTATAACAAAATTTATAACAAAATTTATAACAAAATTTATAAAAGAATTTATAACAAAATTTATAACAAAATTTATAAAAAATTTATAACAAAATTTATAAAAGAATTTATAACAAAATTTATAAAAAAATTTATAAAAAAATTTATAAAAAAATTTATAAAAAAATTTATAAAAAAATTTATAAAAAAATTTATAAAAAAATTTATAAAAAAATTTATAACAAAATTTATAAAAAAATTTATAAAAAAATTTATAAAAAAAATTTATAAAAAGAATTTATAAAAAAATTTATAAAAAAATTTACAAAAAAATTTATCAAAAATTTTTATCAAAGAATTTATAAAAAGAATTTATAAAAATTTATAAAAGAATTTATAAAAGAATTTATAAAAGAAATCTAAAAGAATTTTCTTTTTCTTTTTCTTTTTCTTTTTCTTTTTTTTCTTTTTTCTTTTTCTTTTTCTTTTTCTTTTTCTTAAATAGATTTTTTTTTTGAAATACAAACCAAAATTTTTCTTTATTATTTTTAAATTTTATTTTTGTTTCTTTCTTTTTTTATCTTTTGATTTCTTTTTCTCTTTTTCTTTTGATTTCTTTTCTTTTGATTTTTCAATTTGAATTTCATTTTCCATTTGATTTTCTAATGATTTTTGTAATTCTTCTTTTGATTGAATTTTTGAAATTAATTGTGAAATTTTTTGATTAATTAAACTTGTTTTAATTGCAGAAAGAAAGAAAGTTTGATAATTTTGATAACTATTTTTAAGAATATTTTTATCAGGTTTTAAAATTTGAGGATTTGTATTAGAAATAACACTTGTTAAATCTTCTTGAATTTCATTTATTGTTCTTAAATATTGATAATTAGATCCTTGAATTTTAGTTTCATTTGGATTTTCTTGAGATAATTCAGTTAAAGATTCAGAAGCGTATTGAAGAGAGTTAATAATTTGAAGTTCAATTTGTTGTAAAGTTTCTATATTAGTTTGCATTATAAGGAAAAAAATGAAAAACAAAAAAAATGAAAAAATGAATTTTAATTTTAATTTTAATTTTAATTTAAATTTTAATTTTAACTTTAATTTTAAATTTTGAAATGAATTTTAATTTTAATTTTAATTTTAATTTTAATTTTAATTTTAATTTTAATTTTAATTTTTAATTTTAATTTTAATTAATTTTATAAATGAATTTTAAATTTTTTAATTTTAAAATTTTAATTTTAAATTTTTAATTTTTGAATTTTAATTTTTTTTCATTTTTATTTTAATTTTTTTTAATTTTTTTTCATTTTTAATTTTTTAATTTTTTTATTTTTAAAAATTTTTCAATTTGAAACAAAAAAAGCAAAAACAATAAAATGACGGATCAAAACATATTATTAGGGGAAGAAAACAAATATCAAGGAGAAGAAACAATTGAGATAACAGATAAAGATGGGATCAAAGATCCCGAGAAACCAAAAGCGTTACCAATCTGTTCTAAGCCATTAAGAGTAGTTGGAGTGCAAGAAAAAAGCCCAGTATCATGGTCACCTGATGGGAATATGTTTGCATTTGTGTCAGGAAATCACTCAATTTATTTGATTCGAAAAAATGAACGGAAATCTCAACAAGGAACAATTGCTCTTTCTTTTTCCGTTGAAGCTACACTTGAAGACCATGTGTCCCCTGTTACTTCTCTTTTGTTTCATCCTAATAAGCCTATCCTTGTTTCTGGTGGTCATGAAGGTCTTTTTATTTGGGATCTTAGGAATTCTACTTTGAAACAGAAAATTAAAACTGGTTCCCATATTTCCGCTCATGATGGCGCTGTTGAATGTTTGATTTGGCTCCAGAATGGTGATTGTTTAATTACTGGTATTTGTTTTTGTTGTTAAAAAAAAAAAAAGCAAAAAAAAAAAAAAAAAAAAGAAAATTCGATGATTCAACATAATATCTTTATATTTCATTTAGTTTAGAATGAAAATTTATTTTAAAATTAAAATTCATTCCAAAATTAAATTTCATTTATAAAATTACAATTACAATTCATTTATAAAATTAAAATTAAAATTAAAATTAAAATTCATTTCAAAATTATTTATAAATTAAATTAAAATTAAATTCAAAATTAAAATTACAATTAAAATTAAAATTAAAATTCATTTCAAAATTACAATTAAAATTAAAATTAAAATTAAAAATTAATTTCAAAATTAAAATTAAAATTAAAATTGATATTAAAATTAAAAATTAAAATTAAAATTAAAATTAAAATTAAAATTCATTTATAAAATTAAAATTAAAATTATAATTTGAAATTAAAATTCAAAATAAAAATTTAAAATTACAATTAAAATTAAAATTAAAATTAAAATTCATTTTCAAAATTAAAATTAAAATTAAAATTAAAATTGATATTAAAATTAAAAATTAAAATTAAAATAAATTAAAATTAAAATTAAAAATTAAAATTAAAAATTAAAATTAAAATTACAATTAAAATTAAAATTAAAATTAAAATTAAAATTACAATTAAAATTAAAATTAATTTCAAAATTAAAATTCAAAAATTACAATTAAAATTTAAATTAAAATTAAAATTAAAATTAAAATTAAAATTAAAATTGATATTAAAATTAAAATTAAATTTAAATTAAAATTTAAAATTAAAATTAAAATTAAATTTAAAATTAAAATTAAAATTAAAATTAAAATTTAAATTAAATTAAAAATTAAAATTAAAATTAAAATTAAAATTAAAATCAATATTAAAATTAAAATTCATTTTCAAAATTAAAATCTAGTAAATTAAAATTAAAAATTTAAATTAAAATTTAAATTAAAATTAAAATTAAAATTTAAATTAAAATTAATTAAAATTATAATTAAAATTCAAAATAAAATTAATATTAAAATTAAAATTAAAATTAAAATTAAAAATTTCAAAATTAAAATTCATTTATAAAATTGAAAATAAAATAATAAAAGGATCATCTGATACAACCTTAAAAGCATGGGATATGAGAGGAGATCAAGCACAATGCATTGATACAATAAACGCACACAAAGCACCAATTCTAGTATTTACGTATTGCCCAGCAACTCAAATATTAGCGAGTGCAGGAAGAGATTCAACAATAAAATTATGGGATATAAGCAAATTGAATCACTTTTTCACAGCTGATGAACATGAAAAGGATGACACTAGCGTAAAAATAGTTCAAAATAACTCAATAGAAGGACATAGAGGTGATATTACTGCGCTTACTTTTACAAGAGATGGTTCTAGAATTTGGAGCGGTGCAAGAGATAATGATATTATTTTGTGGAGTACAAAATCAGCTAAAAAAGTTGATTCTATTTCAGGTCATAAAGGTGATATTAAAAAGCTTTTGTTAATGAAAAATGAAACTGTTCTTATTTCTGCTTCTGCTGATAAGACTATTAAAGTTTGGGAGTTATCTTCAAAAGGTGATAAAGAAGAAAGTAGGATTTAAAATTTAAAATTAAAATTCATTTCAAAATTTAAATTCATTTCAAAATTAAAATTCATTTTAAAATTAAAATTCATTTTAAAATTAAAATTCATTTTAAAATTAAAATTCATTTCAAAATTAAAATTCATTTTAAAATTAAAATTCATTTCAAAATTTAAATTCATTTCAAAATTCATTTCAAAATTTAAATTAAAATTAAAATTAAAATTCATTTCAAAATTAAAATTCATTTCAAAATTTAAATTAAAATTAAAATCCATTTATAAAATTCATTTCAAAATTAAAATTCATTTCAAAATTTAAATTCATTTCAAAATTAAAATTCATTTCAAAATTTAAATTCATTTCAAAATTAAAATCCATTTATAAAATTAAAATTGATTTCAAAATTAAAATCCATTTTAAAATTAAAATTAAAATTAAAATTAAATTTAAATTTAAAATTAAAATTCATTTATAAAATTTAAATTCATTTCAAAATTAAAATTCATTTCAAAATTTAAATTCATTTCAAAATTAAAATTGATTTCAAAATTAAAATTGATTTCAAAATTTAAATTCATTTCAAAATTTAAATTCATTTTAAAATTAAAATCAAAATTAAAATTCAAATTCATTTATAAAATTAAAATTAAAATTCAAAATTAAAATTAAAATTAAAATTTAAATTCATTTCAAAATTAAAATTAAAATTCATTTCAAAATTAAAATTCATTTCAAAATTTAAATTAAAAAATTTAAAAAATTAAAAATTTATAAAATTAAAATTCATTTTTTAAAATTAAAATTCATTTCAAAATTAAAATTAAAATTCAAATCCATTTCAAAATTAAAATTCATTTCAAAATTAAAATTAAAATTAAAATTAAAATTCAAATTAAAATTAAAATTTATAAATTAAAATTAAAATTCATTTATAAAATTAAAATTCATTTCAAAATTAAAATTCATTTCTAAATTAAAATTCATTTCAAAATTAAAATTAAAATTAAAATTCATTTCAAAATTAAAATTTATAAATTAAAAAGAAACCGAAAAAACGGAAACAAGAGGAGATGGAGGACTTGAGGACGTACTTCAAACAGTGGACAACGAAGCACTGCGAAAAATTCTTGAGGACGACATATCACTAACAACATTAATAAAAGATCAATTAGAAGGAGGAGCACACCTATTGAACGAGCTTGAGGCACACGAAGAAGGGATAGCCTCACTAGAGATGTCACCAACGGCACCACTTGGGATCACATCATCAATGCACAATTCAATCCGTATCTGGAGCTTTGTGAACCCACTGAAGATCGGATTTGTGCACGAATTCATTGGACAAAGCAAGGCAATCACATCGATCCGCTTGGACGAGCGAGCAGACGATGATGATTTAAACGAAAACAATCAAGATCAAAATCGAGAAACAGCACTTCGCACTATTTTCTCAGGATCTCTTGACTACACTGTCCATCAATACGACGTCGAAACCGTTGGTCGATTGATGCAGATTAATTTCCGCAATTCGGTACAATCTCTGGATGTTTCCCCAGATAAACAATTCCTTGTCATCGGCGGATCTTCTTATGATCTTAAAGGATACGCACTTCATCCAAGTTACGTCAAAGATAACGACGCAACTTGCGTTCTTCAGGAAGTCGCACGCTTTGTCGGGCACAGCGGGAAGATCAAATACATCGCAATCTCGCCAGATGGAAACATGATGACGTCTTCTTCGAATGATTTCAAGTTACTGACTTGGAAACTTAAAAAACCGTATTCGCCAAAACGAATGACTCGAGGAGAATTATTAACCCAAAGTGATTTCGATGTTAATTCGTTTGATTTCAAGCCGGGAGTTCAGCATGTTCTTGTGCCCGAGAAAATCAAGCCAACGGACACAGTCCACGAACATGAAGGACATGTAAATTGCTTTGGATTCAACAGCAATGCAACATTGTTTGCGTCATGCGGAAACGATCATAAAATTGTTGTGTACAAACCAAACACACGCAAAGCAGGATTGAGCAAGAAATTTGCGCAATCCAACGCGCACAATGCGGTTATCGAGTGCATGTGTTGGTGCAAGGATTTCCAATCAAACAAAGAACTTCTTTGCACTGGATCCTGGGACAAAACCGCCAAAATATGGCGCATTGATGACAATCAAAAGGGGATGAAATGCGTGCGAACAATCACTGATCACTGGGGGAAAATTGTCGGTATTGGCGCCTCTGGTGACAACCGTTTCCTTCTTACTTGTTCCGTTGACTTCACTGTTCGTTGCTTTAGTCTTACTGAGCCCTTTGACTGCGTCGCTTTGTACTCAATCCCCCAGGAAGCCCCCTTTACTTGTCTTGCCGTTGGAAAAGACTCCTTTGTTACAGGTAGTGAAAATGGTATGCTTAGGGTTTGGCCTATGTTCGGTGGTAGATTCGATAATTCTTTTATTCAGAAAATCCCTCTTAATGAACAAATTGAATATGATAGGAAATTGGCTGCTATTCAATCCGAGAGAAGAAGAAAAGCAAAGAAAGTTGATAGGACTCAAGTTATTTGATTTGATTTGATTTCGATTTGATTTGATTTCTTTTCTTTTCTTTTAATTTATCTTCTTCTGGATTTCTTTCTTTTCGTTTTCATTTTTTCTTTTATTTCAAAAAAAAAGATCACAAAACAAAACAAAACAAAACAAAACAAAACAAAACAACAATTTTATTTTTATTTTTTTAAACATAAAGTGAACATTTTAATTTTTGGTTTAATTTGATTTAAATTGATTTAAATTGATTTAAATTATAAATTGATTTAATTTAATTTAAATTGATTTAAATTGATTTAATTTGATTTAATTTGATTTAAATTGATTTAATTTGATTTAATTTGATTTAATTTGATTTAAATTGATTTAATTTGATTTAATTTGATTTAATTGATTTAATTTGATTTAATTTGATTTAATTTGATTTAATTTGGTTTAATTTGATTTAAATTGATTTAAATTGATTTAATTTGATTTAATTTGATTTAATTTGATTTAATTTGATTTAATTTGATTTAATTGATTTAAATTTGGATTAAATTGATTTAATTTTTGATTTAAATTGATTTAAATTGATTTAAATTTGGATTTAATTTGATTTAAATTGATTTAAATTGATTTAATTTGATTTAATTTGATTTAATTTGATTTAATTTGATTTAATTGATTTAATTTGATTTAAATTGATTTAAATTATTAATTTGATTTAAATTAATTTAATTTGATTTTAATTTGATTTAAATTGATTTAATTGATTTAATTTGGATTTAATTTGATTTTAAATGATTTAATTTGATTTAATTTGATTTAATTTGATTTAAATTGATTTAATTTGATTTAATTTGATTTAATTGATTTAATTTGATTTAAATTGATTTAATTTGATTTAATTTGATTTAATTTGATTTAATTTGATTTAATTTGATTTAATTTGGATTTAATTTGATTTAAGTTGATTTAAATTGATTTAATTTGATTTAATTTGATTTAATTTGATTTAATTGATTTAAATTGATTTAATTTGATTTAATTTGATTTAATTTGATTTAATTTGATTTAATTTGATTTAAATTGATTTAATTTGATTTAATTTGATTTAAATTGATTTAATTTGATTTAATTGATTTAATTGATTTAATTTGATTTAATTTGATTTAATTTGATGTAATTGATTTAATTTGATTTAAATTGATTTAAATTATTAATTTGATTTAAATTAATTTAATTTGATTTTAATTTGATTTAAATTGATTTAATTGATTTAATTTGGATTTAATTTGATTTTAAATGATTTAATTTGATTTAATTTGATTTAAATTGATTTAAATTGATTTAAATTGATTTAAATTTGATTTAATTTGATTTAATTTGATTTAAATTGATTTAATTTGATTTAAATTGATATAAATTGATTTAAATTGATTTAATTTATTATTAATTGATTTAAATTGATTTAAATTGATTTAAATTGATTTAAATTGATTTAATTTGATTTAATTTGATTTAAATTGGATTTAATTGATTTAAATTGATTTAATTTGATTTAAATTGATTTAATTTGATTTAAATTGATTTAATTGATTTAATTGATTTAAATTGATTTAATTGATTTAATTTAATTTGATTTAATTGATTTAATTTAATTTGATTTAATTGATTTAATTTGATTTAATTGATTTAATTTGATTTAATTTAATTTAATTTGATTTAAAAGAAAATTTTTCCCTTTTTTTTTCCTTTTTTTTAATTATAAAACGTCATAAAATTTAAATCAAATTTACATTTAAAAATTAAAATTTGTTTTTCTAAAAAGGAGACATTAGAAATTTAAAAGAAAAACAAAAAAAAATAATTTTGCTTTTTTTTACTTTATTTTTTTTTGTTTTTATTTTTTTTTCATTTTCTTTCTTTTTTAAAAAAAAAATGGTTCGTTTTGGTTTATATCCAAAAAAAAGTACATCACCAGTTTCAGTTTTAGGAGTAGCAGCGCATATAAACGTAAATGATTATTTAGCGAATGTTTCATTAACACAATTATATGAGAATAATACTGATAAACCAATTGAATGCCAATTTATTTTCCCTCTTGATGAAACTGCTGTTGTTACTGGTTTGGAAATTTATCTTGATGGTGCTCATAAATCTTTAAAAGTTCAAGATAAAACTAAAGCAGAAAATAAATATAATGATGGTATTTCTCGTGGAAGAACTGCGTATGTTATACAAAAAAATTTTTTTCCCTTTTTTTTCTTTTTTGTTCTTAATTTAATTTAAAATCCAAAATTAAATTAAAAATATATAAATATAAATATAAATATAAATATAAATATAAATATAAATATAAATATAAATATAAATATAAATATAAATATAAATATAAATATAAATATAAATATAAATATAAATATAAATATAATTATAAATATAAATATAAATATAAATATAAATATAAAAATAAATATAAATATAAATATAAATATAAATATAAATATAAATATAAATATAAATATAAATATAAATATAAATATAAATATAAATATAAATATAAATATAAATATAAATATAAATATAAATATAAATATAAATATAAATATAAATATAAATATAAATCTAAATATAAATATAAATATAAATATAAATATAAATATAAATATAAATATAAATATAAATATAAATCAAAATCAAAATCAAAATCAAAATTAAATTAAAAATATAAATATAAATATAAATATAAATATAAAATAAAAATATAAATATAAATATAAATATAAATAAATATAAAATATAAATATAATATAAATATAAAAATATAAATATAAACTAGAAATAAGAAATATAAATATAAATATAAATATAAATATAAATATAAAATAAATATAAATATAAATATAAATATAAATATAAATATAAATATAAATATAAATATAAATATAAATATAAAATATAAATATAAATATAAAAATATAAATATAAAATATAAATAAAATATATAAATAATAAAATAATAATAAATAATAAATATAAATAAAATATAAATATAAATATAAATATAAATATAAATATAAAATATAAATATAAATATAAATATAAATATAAAATAAAAATAAATCAAATATAAATATAAATATAAATATAAATATAAATATAAATATAAATATAAATATAAATATATAAATATAAATATAAATATAAATATAAATATAAATATAAATATAAATATAAATATAATTAATATAAATATAAATATAAATATAAATATAAATATAAATATAAAATATAAATATAAATATAAATATAAATATAAATATAAATATAAATATAAATATAATTATAAATATAAATATAAATATAAATATAAATATAAATATAAAAATAAATATAAATATAAATATAAATATAAATATAAATATAAATATAAATATAAATATAAATATAAATATAAATATAAATATCAAAAATTAAAAATTAAAAATTAAAAAAGTTTCAGAGCACAGAAACAGGCAAACATCTTCAAAATTGATGTCGGAAACCTTAAACCACACAACAAATGCATCCTCATTTTCAAATTCATCTCCCTTTTAAACATGGACTCAGACCAATCAATCAAATTCATTCTTCCCTATTTCAACGTAACACAAATTGACGATAAAAAATACGAAGAAATCTCAAAAGAATTCCCACAATTTCCATCAGCACCACCAAAAGGCTTCACATATCACGGAGACGTCCAAATGCGCTCGGAAATTGAGTCAATATCATCACCCACTCACGAACTACAAACAAAACTAGATGAAAACAAAGGAAAATTCATTTGGAACATTGAAAAAAAAATAACGGAAAAAAAAGCAAAAATTACTATCATAATCAAAATCAAGGATCCAACTCAATCCAAAGCACTATTGGAGATCAACAGCACAGGAAAAATTGCTGGGATGATCACATTTTTCCCTGATTTGTCCAATTTCCAAGCAAAAACAGAAATCATTTTCCTTGTGGATCAAAGCGGATCAATGAGCGGAAGACCAATCCATTTCTGCAAACAAACCCTGCAGTTCTTCCTCCATTCAATCCCCGAAAACTGTCTGTTCAATATCTGCGGATTTGGCTCAACTTACCACAAACTATTCAAAAAAAGTGTCAACTACTCGGAAAAAACACTTACAAAAGCAAAAGATCATGTTGAAAAAATGTCAGCAAATTTAGGGGGGACTGTCCTCAAAACACCAATAAGATCTCTTTTTAGAGAACCCCCAATCGAAGGGTATTCAAGACAGATATTTTTGCTAACCGACGGAGAAGTCGACTCACCCGGAAAGGTTATCAAGCGCGTGCGAGCAGAGTCTGGCACAACAAGAGTGTTCACTTTTGGAATTGGATCCAGCGTATCAAAACGTCTCGTCAAAAGCGTAGCGCGCGAAAGTGGCGGACAATGCGTTATGATCAAGAAATCAGACGGAATTATCAACAAAGTCATGAAGCAACTCTCACTCGCACTTACACCTTCAGTCACAGATCTTTCCCTCGAATTCAGCAACGGTTTGCCTCAGCCTGAATTTGTCGCCCCACATCTTTTGCCTCCAGTTTTCTCAAACAGTCGCTACTTGATCTTCTGCTTATTCGACAAGAAAATTGACGAATGGAATTTACCCAAAGTTGGAACTATTACTTTTGCCGGATTCGGACCATCTGGCAGAATTGAATGGAACGTTCCTTTTGATCTTGAAAAAGCGCTTAATGGAGACGTTATTCATAAAATGACAGCTAGTTTCATCACAAAGGATCTCGAAGACAAATCAAGCAAGTTCCACGAGAAACGCAATTTGAAGCCGGATGTGACTGAAGAATTTGTCCGTGATTTAATCATCAAATTCGGGATCGAGAACCAAATTGTGACAAAATTAACTAGTTTTGTTGGAGTTGTTTCCGGAGGCGACACTGATTTGATCGACAACATGCAAGATGATTCAAGCGAACCTGACCAAGAAATGCAGAACGTAGGCGCAATTAATTTCACAGGAATAAACCGCGCAATGATTTATTCAGACGACGACGAAGACACAGATTCCGGAGAAGAACCGACGAGATTTTCAAGAAGACAACGATCATATTCATTCTCCAATTCATCCGACGATATGGATTACGCACAACACATGGCGAATCGCAACGACGACGATACAGACGATGATCTTGACGACGATTCAGAAGATGATTCAGATGGAGCGGTAAATGTACCTAATATAAGAGGACCATCACTGGCGGTTCCACAACCGGCACAAATTTCGGTTAGTGATCAAGAAGATTTATCTGAATCAGATGATGATGATGATGATAGTGATGATAGTAGATCATCACCACCACCAAGACGGCGCAGACAACGCTCAATTAGTCCTGCTTTTTTACGCGCGCCTCCTTCGCCATCAAATCAAAGACAGCTTTCAATAAGCAGATCAATGAGTAGATCAATGAGTAGATCAATGAGTAGATCAGTTAGTCAGGAATCAAACTCTGATTTTTATAGATCCTCCGAATCGGAAGACGAAGTTGAATCAACTCAAAATCAATCCCTTGATAATTCCCTTCTGAAAATCATCTTCTCTCAATCTGCAAAAGGATCTTGGATTCTGGACTCAAATTTGGCTCGTTTACTTTCTCTTGATTTGAATAAGTGGAAAAATTCTAAACTTCCTTTGATTGATGAATCTATTTGGGCTACTGTTTCTGTTATTGCTTTTCTTCAGATTAAATTCCCTTCAAAGAGTAAGGAATGGTCTCTTGTTGTTTCAAAAGCTAGAAGATGGCTTGCTTCTACTTCTTCTGCTAATGTTGATGAACTTGTTGAAAAAGCAAAAGCTCTTTTTTAAATTTTTAAATCCAAATTCAATTCTTTAAAACTTTAAAAGAAAAAGTTTTTTTTCTTTTCTCAATTCAATTCAATTCATTTCTTTTCTCAATTCAATTCAATTCATTTCTTTTCAATTTTGAAATAAAATCAATTCATTTTTTCATTTTTTAATTTCATTTATTTTTATTATTTTTTTGATTAAAAATCAATTTATAAAATCAATTATAAAATCAATTATAAAATCAATTTAAAATCAATTTAAAATCAATTATAAAATCAATTTAAAATCAATTTATAAAATCAATTTAAAATCAATTATAAAATCAATCTAAAATCAATTATAAAATCAATTTAAAATCAATTATAAAATCAATTTATAAAATCAATTATAAAATCAATTTAAAATCAAATATAAAATCAAGTATAAAATCAATTATAAAATCAATTTATAAAATCAAATTATAAAATCAATTATAAAATCAATTATAAAATCAAATATAAAATCAATTATAAAATCAATTATAAAATCAATTATAAAATCAATTTATAAAATCAATTATAAAATCAATTATAAAATCAATTTTAAAATCAAGTATAAAATCAATTTATAAAATCAATTATAAAATCAATTTATAAAATCAATTATAAAATCAATTATAAAATCAATTTAAAATCAAATATAAAATCAATTATAAAATCAAATTATAAAATCAATTTATAAAATCAATTTATAAAATCAATTATAAAATCAATTATAAAATCAATTTATAAAATCAATTATAAAATCAAATATAAAATCAATTATAAAATCAAATTATAAAATCAATTATAAAATCAATTATAAAATCAATTATAAAATCAATTATAAAATCAATTATAAAATCAATTATAAAATCAATTTAAAATCAATTTAAAATCAATTATAAAATCAATTTAAAATCAATTTATAAAATCAATTATAAAATCAATTATAAAATCAATCTAAAATCAATTATAAAATCAATTTATAAAATCAATTATAAAATCAATTATAAAATCAATTATAAAATCAAATATAAAATCAATTTAAAATCAAGTATAAAATCAAATATAAAATCAAGTATAAAATCAATTATAAAATCAATTATAAAGCGAGTATTTGTTTCAGTTTCTTTTTTTTGTTCCGTTTCAATACTATTTAAATTTAAAGAAATTAAAATTAAAATTAAAAATTAAAATAAAATTAAAAATTAAAAATTAAAAATTTATACTTTAAATTTAGTTGAATGATCACGAAGATTATCAACAAGACCTTTCCCTTTTCTTGATCCACGATAAACCAATTCTATCACATCAATCAATTCTTGTTTTTCAACTTTAAAATTAATTTTATTATTATTACCAGTTCCGCTATCAACCATAATATGTCGATTTCTAAAGAAGAACATTATAGCAAAAGGATCATAAAGTTCATACATTTGATTAAAATCATCAACTTCAGAAATATCAACAACATAAACAACCTAAAAATTTCGGAAAAAAAAATATAAATTAATTTAATTTATTTATTAAATTATTTATTTAATTATTTATTAATTTATTTATTAATTTATTTAATAATTTATTTATTTATTTATTTATTATTTATTTATTAATTTATTTATTAATTTATTTATTAAATTATTTATTAAATTATTTATTAATTTATTTATTAATTTATTTATTAATTAATTTATTAATTTATTTATTAAATTATTTATTAATTTATTTATTTATTTATTTATTAATTTATTAATTTATTTATTAATTTATTTATTAATTTATTTATTAATTTATTTATTAATTTATTAATTAATTTATTTATTAATTTATTTATTTATTTATTTATTAAATTATTTATTAATTTATTTATTAATTTATTTATTAATTTATTTATTAATTTATTTATTAATTTATTAATTAATTTATTTATTAATTTATTTATTAATTTATTTATTAATTTATTTATTAAATTATTTATTAATTTATTTATTAATTTATTTATTAAATTATTTATTAATTTATTTATTAAATTACAGCAAAATTTTTAACTTTATCTGCAATATCATAAAGAACTTCATCAATTTCCATACATTCTGGATCCCAATCATGTCCAAATCTAATTATAACTACTTTCTCTTTCTCATCTAAAATTGCTTGGTCAACTTGCCAAGCATTAGTTAAGTGTGTAAGCATAAATGACATTTTTTTTAAATAAAAAAGGAAAAAAAATGAAAAAAAAATGAAAAAAAAATTTAATTTTTAATTTTTTAATTTTTTAATTTTTTTTTCTTTTCTAAAATTAAATCAATTATGGAATTTTCATTTAATTGATAATAATCTTTTAAATCGGAATATTCTTCTTCAATTATTCCTTTTTTAATTTTTTTGTTTTTATCAAATTTATTATGATAAAGAAAATAAATTAAATTTTGAATTGTTTCAATTGATTTTTTTGAATAATCATGAACTTGATTAGATGAATCTGAAATATTTAATTGAAACATTCCTTTAAATAAATCACTTCTCAATATTAACATTAATTTATGAACTTTAATTTCAATTTGATTTTCATTTTCAATTTGAATTTGAATTTGATTTTGATTTTCATTTTGATTTTGATTTTTAATTTGATTTTCATTTTGATTTTGATTTTGATTTTGAATTTGATTTTGAATTTGATTTTGAATTTGATTTTGAATTTGATTTTGATTTTCAATTTGATTTTCATTTTGATTTTGATTTTTGATTTTGATTTTCATTTTTAAATAAAAAGGAATTTTGAAATTTTGATTTTGATTTTTGATTTTTGATTTTCAATTTTCTTTTTTAAATCAATTTTGATTTTGATTTTTTTGATTTTGATTTTAAATTTTGAATTTGATTTTCAATTTTTTTTTGATTTTTGTTTTTTCAATTTGATTTAAATTAAATTTTGAATTTTTTGATTTTTGAATTTGATTTTGATTTTGATTTTGATTTTTGATTCCTTTGATTAAATCACTTTTCAATTTTGATTGATTTTGATTTTCATTTTGATTTTGATTTTGAATTTGATTTTGATTTTGAATTTGATTTTGAATTTGATTTTGATTTTGATTTTGATTTTGATTTTGATTTTGATTTTGATTTTGATTTTGATTTTGATTTTGATTTTGATTTTCAATTTGATTTTGATTTTGATTTTGATTTTGATTTTGATTGATTTTGATTTTGATTTTCATTTTGATTTTGATTTTGAATTTGATTTTGATTTTGATTTTGATTTTGATTTTGATTTTCAATTTGATTTAAAATTATTGTAAAATCTTTTGTTGCTTCTTCTGTATATAATCTTTTAAAATCTTTCAATATCCCTTTTATTCCTTTTTTCTTTTCAATCCATTTTGAATCAATTCCAATTTCTTTGAAAAATTCATAAATAATTTCTTTTTGTTTTTCAACAAATTTTGAAATTTCATCTGTTGTTTGAATATAAATGGAATTTTCAGAAATTAATTTTGGATGAATTAATTCAAGAGAGGGAAATCCTGTATAAAGAAAATTTAACAAAATTTCAACTTCTTCTTTTGATTTCTGGAAACAATTATTGTAAAACTTTTCTAAAATTAATTCATTGTTATCAAATCTTGTTAAAAGAATTAATTTATGAACATGAAATTTGAAACCATCATTTGATTGGATTTGATAATCATAAAATTCATTTGATTTTAATAAATTAAGCAAATCTTCACTAAATGAAAAAATTTGACAAAATAAATTGATATATTTCTTTGGAATGTAAATTTTAACTAAATCATCAAAATCAAAATTCTTCAATAAAAATTTAATTGCTTTAATATTTTCATAATCAATTGCAATTAAGAAAGGTGTTCTATTTTTATCTTGTGAATTTAGTTCAAAACCTTTTTGATAAAATAGTTTGAGGAATTTTTTTGAATCTTTTCGATACTCACAAAGATAATGAAGAGGTTGCTTGAATATAAATGTTTTAGGTTGAATATCAAATCCTTTTGAAATGAAAAAGTCAATAATTCTAAGTCCAATTTCTTTTTCTTGATATCGAGAAACAATCAATATAGGCAGATCTTGAATTTGGTTGCTTAAATTAATATCAGCTCCTTTTTCAACAAGATATTTGATAATTTCAAGTGAATTTTCATGTTTTTGATATCTACAAACATAATGCAAAGTTGTTCCTTCATATGAACCGATAATATTAATATCAGATCCTTTTTCAATTAAGTATTTGATAATTTCAAGTGAATTTTGATTTTTGTGATATTCACAAACATAATGTAAAGGTGTTCTTCCTAAATTCTCTTTAGCATTAATATCAGCTCCTTTTTCAACAAGATATTTGATAATTTCAAGTGAATTTTGATCTTTTTGGGATTTGCAAACACAATGTAAAGGTGTTTGTTTATATGAATCTTGAATATTTATTTCAGCTCCGTTTTCAACAAGATACTTGATAATTTCAAAATCTTGTTTTTCGCAAGCAACATGAAGAACTGTTTGCAATTTTTTGCATTTAGAGTTTATAATAAACCCTTTCTCAACAAACAATTTAATAATTTCAAGTAATTTTTGATTTTGATTTTGATTTTGATTTTGATTTTGATATTGAAGAAGAAGATGCAATGGTGTTTCTTCATTGTGATTTTTTGTATTAACATCAACACCCTTTTTAACAAGATATTCGATAATATCAAGTGATTTTGGATTTTTTTCATTTTTACAAGCATAATGCAAAGATATTCCTTCATATGAACTTTGAATATTAATATCAGCTCCTTTTTCAACAAGATATTTGAAAATATTAATTGAATTTTCATTTTGATTTTTACAAACTCTCATTAATGGTGTTTCATGATCTGGATTTCGAATATTAACATCAGCTCCCTTTCCAATTAAATAATCACACATTTCAATAGAATTTTGGAATTCACAAGCAGTATGTAGATATGCATTTCCACCAATATTTTTAACATTTATATCGAGTCCTTTTTCAATAAAATATTTCATCATTTCAAATTTATTTTCATTTTTGATATCCACAAATATAATAAAAAGGTGTATTTTTTAAATTGTTTTGAGCATTAATATCAGCTCCTTTTTCAATAAAATACTTGATAATCTCAAATAAATTTGATGTTTGTTCGTTTTTGCAAATGTAATGAAGAGGCGTATCTTGAGATGTATTCCTCGCATTAATATCAACTCCTTTTTCAATAACAATTTTTATAATCTCAAATAAATTTGGGCAATTCGATCGATCGCAAATATAATGCAAGGTTGTGTTTTTGTTTACACCTTTTATATCAATATCGGCGCCTTTTTCAAGAAGATATTGAAAAATATCAAACAAATTCTCAACGTGATTATTTTGACAAACATTTTGCAAAGGTGAATCATTATATGGTCGATTAAGATTCACATCAGCTCCATTTTCAATAAAGAATTTGATAATTTCGAAGATGTTTTCAGTTTGAAAATAACAAACTAAGCCCAAAGGAATTTTTTCATATGTTGTTTTTTCATTGATATCAATTCCTTTTTCAAGAAAAAGTTTTGCAATTTCAATTATTTTGCTTTTTGGGTTTTTGCAAGCATAATGAAAAGCCAATTCTCCATTATGTTCTTTCAAATTAATATCAGCTCCTTTTTCAATTAAATATTTGATAATTTCAAGTGATTTCTCGTTTTTATTTCCGCAAATCAAATGTAAAGGAGTATCTTTTCGAAAATTTTGTGAATTAATATCAGCTCCTTTTTCAATTAAATATTGGATAATTTCAAGAGATTTTTGATTTAAATTTTCATTTTCACAAATTAAATGCAAAGGTGTTTCTCCAAAATTTCCTTTTGAATTAATATCAGCTCCTTTTTCAATTAAATATTGGATAATTTCAAGTGATTTTTGGTCATGATTTTCATTTTCACAAATTAAATGTAAAAGTGTTTGTTTTGCAAAATATCCTTTTGTTGAATTAACATTAGCACCTTTTTGTATTAATAATTTGATTCCATCAAGTGAATTTAATTCAAAACTTTAAATAATTTTGAATTTAATTCTTCATTCATTTTTTTTTAATAATAAAAAAAAAAATTAAAAATTAAAAAAATAAAAATCATTTTTTTCATTTTTTTCATTTTTTTATTTTTTATTTTTATTTTTTATTCTTATGGCAAATAATAACAATAATAATAATAATAGCAATCAATTTTTCAATCAAGAATTTGGAAATCAACAAATTGGAAACCAATATGGAAATCAATATGGAAATCAATATGGAAACCAATATGGAAATCAACAAATTGGAAATCAATATGGAAATCAACAAATTGGAAATCAATATGGAAATCAATATGGAAATCAACAAATTGGAAATCAATTTGGAAATCAATATGGAAATCAATATGGAAATCAATATGGAAATCAGCAAATTGGAAATCAACAAATTGGAAATCAATATGGAAACCAAAATGGAAATCAACAAATTGGAAATCAGTATGACAATCAATTTTTCAATCAAGAATTTGGAAATCAATATGATAATCAATTATACAATGAATTATATAATGCATTTGAAAATCCGCAAGTTGAAAAACAAGTTGAAAAAGAAGTTAAAAAAGAAGTTCAAAATCAAATTCAAAATAAACAAATTGAAAAACAAGTTCAAAATGAACAGATTGATAACCAACTTGATAGTCAATTCAAACAGCAAAAATCCAAAAACAAACAACAATCTAATACCCAAAATTTGGATTTATATTTAAATTCACCAGAAACTTCAAATGATAAAAACCTTCTTGAACCATCAAAAATTCTTCCTGCAATTTTGGAAATTGAAAACTTTAATAAAAATAGTTTAACTGTTCAATTTATTCCTGAAAACTTTCGTAAATCATCTTCATCTGATAAATATTGTGATCGATTTCATATAAAAATTTTGTATTGCACAAAAAGTTTTTTATGTAAATTCATTTATAAAAATTAAAATTCATTTATAAAATTAAAATTCATTTATAAAATTAAAATTAAAATTAAAATTCATTTATAAAATTAAAATTAAAATTAAAATTCATTTATAAAATTAAAATTATTATTAAAATTAAAATTAAAATTAAAATTCATTTATAAAATTAAAATTAAATTTAAAATTAAAATTAAAATTCATTTATAAAATTAAAATTAAAATTATTATTAAAATTAAAATAATAAAGGGGATGTTATTTATGATAAAGATAATCTATCAATTTGCTCCTGATATTATTCTCCCAATTAATGAAGAATTTTCAATAGAAATATCACAAATACCTTCTTTAAACAAATGGAATTCAAACGATAACAAATCATTATTAAATGTATTAAATGAAATTTTTGGAATTTTTATTAAAAACCAACGGAAAATTTTTGAGGAATTTTCAAATCCAACAATTCAATTTCAATATACAACAATAATTGACATGGAATCATCACAATTTTTATTTGATCAAGAAACTCAATCAGTTTTATTTGTTATTGGAATTGTAGAAGGATATTTGAAAAATCATAAATTTATTTTTGAATTTCAACCTCCTTATCAAAAACCTTTAATTTCATTATTTGATTCTACAGGAAAAAAAATTAATTTGGAAATTCCTATTGAATGGACTTTGGAATCATATATTCCCGAATATATTAATATTTATCAACAGAAAATTCAAGAAAAAGAACAAAAAACAAAACAAGATCAAAAAATTAAAAAACAAATGATTAAAATTTGTTGTGGAATTTTTGGAAAGTAATTTTTTGAAAGAAAAAGAATAAGAATTTTTTTGAAAATTTTTAAATTAATTTATTAAAAAAAAAAGACCTTTAGAATATGATTCAAAAACTTTTACAAAAGTTTCCTTTTTATTCAAATTTAGTTCACAATTTTCATTTATTACAACTTGTAAATTTAAATTAATATAAAAAATATAAATTCAATTTAAATTTAAATCAAAATTTAAATCAAATTCAAAAAATAGTTGAAATGCCACAAAATTTTCCCAAATCAAAACCAATTGTTGCAATTCAAACAGTTAATTTTTTTTCAAAAGGAGTAACAGTTTATAGAAAATTAGAGGATTTTCCATATTCACCAACACTTTCACTTGATAAAATGGTTGAAGCAATTAGAAATTATATTGTTGTATATGTTACTGATCTTGATGAAAAATGTCAAGAAGTAACAAAAAAAAGACTTGAAAGAAAAAAAAAACTTGAACAACAACGAAGAATGATTGAAGAACAACAATATGTATATCAACAAACAGATCCTTATTCTCATCGTTGGTGATTTCCAATTATTTCCTTAATTATTTTCCTTTATTTTCAATTCAATCCAATTCAATTCAATTCAATTCAATTTAAAATTCAATTTAATATTCAATTCAATTTAATTCAATTATATTTAATATTCAATTCAATTTAATTCAATTCAATGTATTCAATTCAATTCAATATTCAATTCAATTGAATTCAATTCAACGAAGAATATATTGAAGAATTCAAATTTAATATTCAATTCAATTTAATTCAATTCAATTTAATATTCAATCCAATTCAATTCAATTTTATATTCAATTTAATTCAATTCAATTCAATTCAATTCAATTCAATTTTATATTCAATTTAATTCAATTCAATTCAATTCAATTCAATTCAATTCAATTTAATATTCAATTCAATTTTATATTTAATTTAATATTCAATTCAATTCAATTTAATTTAATTTAATTCAATTTAATATTCAATTTAATATTCAATTCAATTCAATTCAATTCAATTCAATTCAATTTTATATACAATTTAATATTCAATTCAATTTAATATTCAATTTAATATTCAATTCAATTTTATATTTAATATTCAATTCAATTTAATTCAATTCAATTTAATATTCGATTTTATTTTGAATTCAATTCAATTCAATTCAATTTAATTCAATTTAATATTCGATTCAATTCAATTCAATTTTATATTTAATATTCAATTTAATATTCAATTCAATCCAATTCAATTCAATTTAATTCAATTTAATATTCGATTCAATTCAATTCAATTTAATTCAATTCAATATTCGATTCAATTCAATTCAATTTTATATTTAATATTCAATTCAATTCAATTCAATTCAATATTCAATTCAATATTTAATTCAATATTCAATTTAATTCAATTCAATTTTATATTTAATATTCAATTCAATTCAATTTTATATTTAATATTCAATTCAATTCAATTCAATTCAATTCAATTCAATTCAATTCAATTCAATTCAATTCAATTCAATTCAATTCAATTCAATTCAATTCAATTCAATTCAATCCAATTCAATTCAATTCAATTTTATATTTAATTCAATTTAATATTCAATTTAATTTAATTCAATTTAATTCAATTTAATATTCAATTTAATTCAATTTAATTTAATATTCAATTCAATTTAATTCAATATTCAATTCAATATTCAATTTAATTCAATTTTATATTCAATTTAATCCAATTCAATTTAATATTCAATTTAATATTCAATTCAATTCAATTCAATTTTATATTTAATTCAATTTTATATTTAATATTCAATTCTATTTAATATTCAATTTAATATTCAATTCAATTTAATATTCAATTCAATTTAATTCAATTCAATTTAATATTTAATATTCAATTCAATTCAATTCAATTTAATTCAATTCAATCCAATTTAATATTCAATTCAATTCAATTTAATTCAATTTAATTCAATTCAATCCAATTTTATTTTAAATTCAATTCAAAAAATAAAAAATTAAAAAAAAAGATTATCATTTTTTTCTTAGTTTTTTAATTTGTTTCATTAAAAAAAAATTGAAACAAATCGCACATCAAATTAATTATTGAATTAATTATTAAAAAAAATTAATAATTATTTTGAATTTGAATTAATAATTCAAACCACTTTTCAAGATTAAAATCATTTTCAGAAGAAATTATTATTTCTTGTTTTGTTGGAACTTCAGTCATAATAGAAATTTGTTTAACTTTCTTCTTATTAAATTTAGAAGTTTTCTTCAATTTAACAATCTTCAAAAAACCAGTAATATGAATAATATCAATCAAATCTTTAAAACAATTAACTGGTAAATTTTCATAAATTGCAAGAAATTCAAGTTTGAGAACAAAATAAACTTTGTTCCATTTTTTCTTTGATTTTCTTCTCATTAATCCAAATCCTTCCATTAATGTTGGTGTTTTCCAATTATCTTTCCACAAAAAAAACAAATTCCTATTTGCAAATGTTTTTCCTGATTCAAATTTTCTTGCCGCTTCATTTTGACTTAAGGTGTCTTCAGATATTTGAGACTTTTCTTGATAAACATCTTCTGGAATTGTTAATGAATCACTATATTCAGTTTCTCCGCTTGTTTCACTTAAATCCTCTGATTTATTTTTATCGCTTGTCATTTGTGATAATTGTGATTCATTTGTTCCAATAGTCGATTTTTTTTCTGTGTGTTTTGTTGATATTTCTGATAAAAGTTTCTCAATAAATCCAATTTCCTTCATTAAAAACCCAATTTTTTCATTCAATTGAGTTGTTTCTCTGATCATTTTTTCTGTTTTATAAATTTCTATTTTCGGATTTTGTATAAGTTTCTTTTCTTTGATAAATCTTCGAACTGATAAAAATAAATCATATCCATTTGCTTTACTTTGTCTCACATTTTGTAATTGTGAATCATATAATTGTGCCAAAAAGGATAATGGTGTATTCTTTAAGATTTTTTCCATTGTTAAATGTGTTGGATAACAAATTTCACCTTCAAAATTCTTTTTTTTTTTTTTTTTTGTTGTTTTAATAAAAATTTAAAGAAATTATTTTAATTTTTTGTTTTCTTTTACAGAAATTCTTTTTAATAATTCAGTTGTTTGCGATGATTTTGCTTGAATTTCTTGATTTAAAGGTTGCAAATAAACTCTATTTGATCCAAATTGTTTTCCTGTTCCTAAAGCTTGAATTGCTGAAGATAAAAGTAATAAACCTCTTTCACTTTCAGAATCGATAGAATCTAATTTTTATTTTTTGAAATTATTATTTTTTTTGGAATATAAATTTCTTTTTGAAAAATAAAAACAAACAATCAATAATTCCAAATGAAATTGGTAATAATATTGCTGGACATAAAAATCTTAAAAATATTAAACTTCCAATCGCCTTTTCAAATTCTTCTAATCCCATAACCTCCATTTCATTTCTAATATGTGATGTGATTATTCTAAATCCAAAAGGAATTTTATCTGAAGTTTCAATAATTCTGTCAACTAATTTATGGAAATAAAACTTCAAATTTTTAAAGTTTCTTGCAATATTTTTAGGCATTGCAATATAAGGATCCATTTCAAAATGCAAGTTATTTTTACAAATCTCATCAACGATATCATGGAAAGTTTCATGTAAATAATCCTTTGCAAAATGCGATGAATATTTTGTTAATATTTTAGCCAAAACATCATTGGCTCTAAAAAGCATATCAGAATTTTTTTTAGTGATAATTTGTCGAGAAACTAAAAATTTAATCATCGGAATAAAAATATCAAGTTGCAAAAACAAATAATAAAAATTATCCACAAGTTGTGGTTGAAATGATAAGCAATTTTCTTCATCAAGTGCTGCTTGTAAAAATATAATATCCTCAATAAACAAATATTCCCCAAGAATTTCCATTCCTTTCTCAATAACTTGTGAATTGGTATTTTTTTCATTTCCAAACGCTTTAAATTCTTGATTCATTTTCGCAATTGATTTCTCAACTAATTCTTTTGATTTATCATCTAAAATCCTGTTAACAATCGCTCTAATTGTATTTCCAAGTGCAATTTTTATGGTTTGTGAAACTACCAATTGAGATTTTGATAGAGAATCCTTTTCTGTGAAAAACGAGAAATAATGATTTAATATTTTTGTCAAATTGATAAAATCAACCAATCCAAATATGGCTGTATCAAGACTCTTATAAATAATATTTCGAATTAATTTCATTTGATCTAAATCATTTTGAACAAAAATTAAAATTAAAATTAAAATTAAAATTAAAATTTTTTTTTGTTATTGTTTCTTGTGTTTCTCTTTCTTTCTTGAATTTACCGGAATTAACAAATGAACTTTCAATTAATTCTGATGTTAATCTTGCTGTAATTTGCTGTTTAACAACCATTGTAAATGTAAATAAATCAAATAATAAAGATAATGATAAATTAGCTTCTTTTTCCAATTTACAATTTTCTTGTATGATTTTTTGAATTTGAGAAGAAATGTATAAAGGATCACATCCATAATTATCTTGTGTTAATAATTCTTGATTAATTTGTTGTTGAATAATTGGATTAAAATGATTTAAATTTAATTTAAGAATATCATTAATAATTTGGAAAAACAAATTTCGATTTAAATTTGAAATCAATCCCTAATTTTTTAAAAATATATATTTAATAAAATTTATATAAATTTTTTTTTATTTTTTACATAATTATTTCTTAAATGAAACAATCTAAGTTTTTGGAAAAAGTCTAATTTTTGTGAATCTGAATTATTTGAATTTTCATCAATTTCTTCAAAAATTTTACTAAAAGTTTGAATAACAGTTTCAATTTTATGCATTTCTTGAAATTGTAAGAATGAGAATGATTCTAAATTAAGGAAATGGAATATAAAATCATCTTTAATTGTAATTTTTTCATTTTCAATTTCATTTTCATTTTGATTTTCATTTTGATTTTCATTTATATTTTCATTTTCATTTTCATTTAAATTTATATTTTCATTTTCATTTTCATTTAAATTTATATTTTCATTTAAATTTTCATTTAAATTTATATTTTCATTTTCATTTTCATTTTCATTTTCATTTTCATTTTCATTTTCATTTTCATTTATATTTTCATTTTCATTTTCATTTAAATTTTCATTTTGATTTATATTTTCATTTTCATTTTCATTTTCATTTTCATTTAAATTTTCATTTTCATTGTGATTTATATTTTCATTTAAATTTTCATTTTCATTTTGATTTATATTTTCATTTTCATTTTCATTTTCATTTTCATTTTCATTTTCATTTTCATTTTCATTTTCATTTATATTTTCATTTTCATTTTTCTTGCTTTTTTTTGATTTTAAATTTTTTGTAAAATTAAATAATTCTTTATTTGAAATCATTTCAAATTTTTCTTGTTGAATTGAATTCATTAAATCATCTTGACTAAATCCAGTATCTTCTTGAGAATCAAAATTAGAATCAAAATCAAAATCAGTTGAAGTACTTGAAGTTGAAAGAACTAAATCATAATCAAAATCTTTTTGTTTAGTTTTAATTTCTAAATTTTGATTTTTATCCTTTTTTTATTATTCATTTAAAATTTAATTTTTAATTTTGTTTTTGATTTTTTTTTTAAAAAATTTTTACATTTTTTTGATCTTCTTTTTCTGTTTCAATTTCTTTTAAATTTGGTTTCCATAAAAAAATATTAACTAAAAATTGAATAATTTCAGGTTCATCTCCCTATTTTTTAATATAAAACATTATAAATTATAAATTATAAATTAAATTTTTTGTTTTAAATTCTTTTGTTTTAAAATTCACTTCAATTAAATTATTAGGATTAAATAAAAAACCAGTATAATCAGTTTCTTTTAAAAAATCAAGTATTTTTAAAGCTCTTTCATAATAATTTTGTAAATTTGAAATTGATAAAAAGTTTTCATTTTGAGATAAAATGAATAAAAGTTGAGATAAAATTAAACAATCCTTTTTTAAAATTTTAAATAAAAATAAATTTAAAATTTAATTCAAAAAAAAATTTTTTTTTCTTTGATTTTTTTAAAATTTTAAAAAATAAACTTTTAAATCGGTTTTAATATTTGAAATTTTCAACGTTTTTGAATTAATTTTAAATTGAAAATTAATCCATCTTTTTAATAATTCAAGAGGATGAACAGTTTCAATTTTTTCATTTTGCTTCTTTTTTAATCTAAAAATATCTTTATGAAATGCAACTTTTAAAAGAATTTTACGATATTCTAATCTGTTTGTCATGTTCTAGTTAAATTTGAAAGAGAAAAAAAATAAAAAAATGAAAAAAGAAAATTTTGGATTAAAAAAAAATTTTTTTATTATATTAAAAAAAAAAAACAAAAATAAATTAATTAATTATTTGAAATTTTTTGATTTAAATTTGAAACTTCTTTAAGTGATTTAATTTGAGTTGAACCAAAATCTTTTTTGAATTGAGTTTGTAATTCATTTAAAGATTTTGAAAATTGGGGATCATTTTCTTTTTGTTTATTTAATAATAAAAGATCTTCTGAAGAAATTAATTGATTAATTTCTTGATTTGTATTTTGAATATAATTTTGAAATTGAACAGAGAAATTTATCATTTCGTGCAAAGAAGATGATTCAGAATCATTATTTAAAGAAGTGACTTTTTGGATGAATTGAGATAATTTTTCTTGATTGTTTTGAATGTTGTTTTTTGATACAATTTTTGTTTTAAATTGATTTTCAATTAATTTTTTTTTGGATTGAAGTTCTATTTTTTGATTTTTCATTTTTTCAATTTCTTTTTTTAAATTCTGGATTTTGTCGCGTAATTTTGAGTTTGATTCTTCTAAGCTTTTGATTTTATGGGATTCTTGTTTTAATTGTTGATCTTGTATTTGTTTTTCATTGATTAACATTTTTTCAAGAATTTGAGGAGGAAAATGGAAAATATTTCTTTGCACATAAATTTCAAATTTATCAAAGTATTTCTGGATAATTGGCCGAAATATTTCGAATGTGCGTGAGCATCCGTCTTTAATTTCTTGGTGGTATTTAACTTTCATTTCTGCCAAAAGACATTTTTCAATTGCATCAATTCCATCAGCAAAATAATCGTTAATTGCATTATCAACATCATCAAAAAAATCAACAGGAAAAAAGCCAAAAAATTGGGTTTGTAAATTTAAAATTTGATTCTCCATTTTAATTTAAGAAAGAATATATAATTAAAAAAGGGAAAGAAAAATGAAAAAAAATGAAAAAAAAAATGAAAAAATTTTTAATAAATTTAACGGTTTTTTATTTAATTAAATAAAAAAAGGAGAAAAAATAAAATTAAATTAAAAATTCTCCTTTTTAATTTTTTTCATTTTTCATTTTTTCATTTTTTCATTTTTTTAATTTTTTTCATTTTTTCAATTTTTTTTTTAGATTTTTTTAAACAAAATGATCAAAGTTGGACCTGAAGATTCAATCCCTCAAAGAATTGAACCTTTAACTAATAAAAGTATAAATTGGGCTGGTGATAAATTTTTCTGGATTTTTTATGTTTGGATTATTTTTGGTTTTCGGATCTTTCTTTGGATGATTGGAATTGAAGATTCTGCTGCTGCTTGGACAGCAACTAATATTGTTCATAGTGTTGTATGTTTAGATTTGTCAAATTAAATCAAAAATTAACAAAATTTAAAAAAGGAAAAAAAAATTTAAATTTAAAAAGAATAAAATATAATTATTATAATTTTTGAATTAAATTTAAAAAGAATATAAAATAATTATTATAATTTTTAGATTAAATTTAATAAGAATATAAAATAATTATTATAATTTTTGGATTAAATTTAATAAGAATAAAATATAAAATAATTATTACAATTTTTGAATTAAATTTAATAAGAATAAAATATAAAATAATTATTACAATTTTTGAATTAAATTTATTTCCAATTAAATTTAAAAAGAATAAAATATAAAATAATTATTACAATTTTTGGATTAAATTTATTTCCAATTAAATTTAATAAGAATATAAAATAATTATTATAATTTTTGAATTAAATTTATTTCCAATTAATTTTAAAAAGAATAAAATATAAAATAATTATTACAATTTTTGAATTAAATTTATTTCAAATTAAATTTAATAAGAATAAAATATAAAATAATTATTACAATTTTTGAATTAAATTTATTTTCAAATTAAATTTAATAAGAATAAAAATATAAAATAATTATTATAATTTTTGAATTAAATTTATTTCCAATTAATTTTAAAAAGAATAAAATATAAAATAATTATTACAATTTTTGAATTAAATTTATTTCCAATTAAATATAAAATAATAAAATATAAAATAATTATTACAATTTTTGAATTAAATTTATTTCAAATTAAATTTAATAAGAATAAAATATAAAATAATTATTACAATTTTTGAATTAAATTTATTTCAAATTAAATTTAATAAGAATAAATATAAAATAATTATTACAATTTTTGAATTAAATTTATTTCAAATTAATTTTAAAAAGAATATAAAATAATTATTATAATTTTTAGATTAAATTTAATAAGAATAAAATATAAAATAATTATTATAATTTTTGGATTAAATTTATTTCCAATTAAATTTAAAAAGAATAAAATATAAAATAATTATTACAATTTTTGAATTAATTTTATTTCAAATTAATTTCTAAAAAAAATCCAAACTCAAATCTTTTAATTTCTTTTTTCATTATTTATTATTTATTATTTTTGATTGTTGTTTTTTCTTAGGTTACTTTCTTTGCTTTTCATTGGATTAAAGGAACTCCTTTTTCTTATGATCAAGGTATATATGATAAATTAACTTTTTGGGAACAAATTGATTGCGAAATCCAAAATACATGGACTAGAAAATTTCTTCTTATTATTCCAATTGTTTTGTAAACATTAATCAAACAAAAAAATAATCAAACAAAAAATTAATTAAATCAAAATATTTAATCAAAATATTTAATCAAAATATTAATCAAAATATTTAATTTAATTTAATCAAAATATTTAATCAAAATATTTAATCAAAACATGAAATTTAATTTAATCCAAATATTAAAATTAAAACATGAAATTTAATTTAATTTAATTTAATCAAAATATTTAATTTAATTTAATCAAAAATATTTAATCAAAATATTTAATCAAAATATTAATCAAAATATTTAAATTTAATTAAATCAAAATATTTAATCAAAATATTTAATTTAATTTTAATCAAACACATGAAATTAATTAAATCCCAATGAAATTAATCAAAATATTAATCAAAATATTTAATTTAATTTAATCAAAATATTAATCAAAATATTTAATTTAATTTAAAAAAATATTAAATCAAAATATTAATCAAAACATAAAATTAATTTAATTTAATCAAAATATTTAATTTAATTTAAACAAAATATTTAATTTAATTTAATCCAAATATTAAAATTAAAACATGAAATTTAATTTAATTTAATCAAAATATTTAATTTAATTAAATCAAAATATTAATCAAAACATGAAATTAATTTAAACAAAATATTTAATCAAAATATTTAATTTAATTTAATCAAAATATTTAATCCAAATATTTAATCAAAATATTTAATCAAAATATTAATCAAAACATGAAATTAATTAAATCAAAATATTAAAATCAAAACATGAAATTTAATCAAAATATTTTTTCATAATTTATTTTAGGTTACTTATCACTTGCAATCACACAAAACAAAACACTTCTTTAATGATGGTGAATGTTTTTTTTGCTAGTTTTGTGATCATTGGAAAATTTCCTGCAATGCATCGAGTTAGGATTCTTGGAATTAATAAATAATTCCTTTCTTTTTCTCCTTTTCTTTCTCCTTTTCTTTCTCCTTTTCTCTTTTTCTTCTCCTTTTTCTTTTTCTTTTCTTCTTTTTCTTTTTCTTCTTTTCTTTTTCTTTGATTTTGGAGAATTAATTCAAGCTTATTCTTGAAATTTTGTTGTCTGTATCGTTCTCAGAACAAAAAATTTGAAGATTTTTTCTTTGTTTTCAGAAAATCTTCTTTTTCTCACTTTTTTTTTTTTTAAAAAAAGAATAAATTCCAAAAAAAAAAACCAATTTAAAACAATTTAAAAAAATTTTTTTAATTTTATAAAAAAAAAATTTAAATTAAAAAATTCATTTTTTTTCCTTTTTTTTCTTTTAAAAAAATGTCTGATAAAGAAAACAAAAATTCATTAAAAGAACCAGTACAAAATTTAAATACAAATTAAATTCAAAATTAAACACAAATTTAAATTCAAATACAAATTTAAATTCTTAATTTAAATATAAATTAAATACAAATTCAAATACAAATTCAAATTCTTAATTTAAATATAAATACAAATACAAATACAAATATAAATACAAATATAAATACAAATACAAATACAAATTCAAATATAAATATAAATGCAAATACAAATTTAAATTCAAATTCTTAATTTTAAAATAAAATCAAATTCAAAATCAAAATTAAATTCAAATACAAATTCAAATTCAAATTCTTAATTTAAATACAAATATAAATACAAATACAAATATAAATTTAAAATCAAATTACAAATTCAAATACAAATATAAATACAAATATACATTTAAATACAAATACAAATTTAAAACAGATACAAATACAAATACAAATACAAATTTAAATTCAAACACAAATACAAATTTAAATACAAATTCAAACATAAATACAAATTTAAATTCAAACACAAATACAAATTAAATTCAAAATCAAATTAATTCAAATACAAATATACATTTAAATACAAATTTAAATACAAATTAAATTCAAAATTAAATACAAATTTAAATTCAAATTTTTAATTTAAATACAAATTCAAATACAAATTTAAATTCAAAAATCAAAATTAAATATAAATACAAATTATACATTTAAATTAAATTCAAAAATCAAAATTTAAATTCAAATACAAATATACATTTAAATATAAATTTAAATATAAAATTCAAATTCAAACACAAATTCAAATTCTTAATTTAAATACAAATTCAAATACAAATATAAATACAAATAAAAATCAAATATAAATTCAAATACAAATATAAATACAAATTTAAATGCAAATACAAAATTTAAAATAAACAAATTAAATTCAAAATTCAAATTTAAATACAAATACAAATTCAAATTCAAATTCAAATTCAAATTCAAATTCAAATTCAAATTCTTAAATTAAATTCAAATTTAAATATAAATATAAATACAAATTCAAATATAAATTTAAATACAAATACAAATTCAAATACAAATTCAAATATAAATTTAATTCAAATATAAATATAAATACAAATATAAATATAAATACAAATTTAAAATCAATGATTCCTTTTTTTTTCTTTTGAATAGAGATTTCCATCTTATAGTTTCTTTGAAGAACCACAAAAATTTACACAAACAACTGGATATAAAGTTCGAATTAGAAATTTAGATTTTGAAATAACAAACACAGAATTAAAACGTCTTTTAAGTTCCGATGGTAAAATTAAGAAGGTTAATATTAAATTTGATAGATCTGGAAGATCAAAAGGTCTTGGCTATTTATATTTTTATGATGAAAGAAGTGCTAAAAATGTTATACATTATTGGAATAATAGAATTATTAGAAAAAAACCAATCAGCTTGGAATTTTTAGGTTTTGTTACTGGAAATGATGTTCCAAAGTGAGAAATCATTTAGAGCTTTTGGAATTTTAAATCAAAATTAAACCAAAATCAAAATCAAAATCAAAATCAAAATCAAAATCAAAATCAAAATCAAAATCAAAATTAAAATCAAAATCAAAATTCAAAATCAAAATCAAAATTAAAATCAAAATTAAATCAAAATTAAATCAAAATTAAATTAAAATTAAATCAAATTTAAATTAAAATCAAAATTAAAATAAAATTAAAATCAAAATTAAATTCAAAATTAAATTTAAATAAAAATCAAAATTAAATTAAATTAAACCAAAATCAAAATTAAATCAAAATCAAAATTAAATCAAAATCAAAATTAAATAAAAATCAAAATTAAATTTAAATTTAAAATCAAATCAAAATATAATTAAAATTAAATCAAAATTAAATTAAAATTAATTAAAATCAAATTAAAATTAAATTAAAATTAAAATTAATTCAAAATTAATTAAAATCAAAATCAAAATAAAATCAAAATTAAAATCAAAATCAAAATATAATTAAAATTAAATCAAATTAAATCAAATTAAAAAATTAAATCAAAATTAAAATCAAAATTAAAATCAAAATTAAATTTAAATTTAAATTTAAAATCAAATTTTATTAGTTCACGCTCAAGTGATGATTGGAGAAAAGATAAAATCGCTACATGGAATGAAAATAAAACTAATCCAGAAGCACAATTAAGTCGTTCTAATGGAGATTGGAATGAAGCAAGAAATCAAACTTGGAGACTATTAAGACAAGAAGAAAAAGAACAAGAATTCAATTCAGCAAAATATTCAGAACACAAATCAAAAAAACATTCAAAAAAATCACCAAAAAGGGATTATAATCAATCATATAATAGAAGAAGAAGAAAGAAAAATGAAGAGTCTTTAAGTAAAAGTACAAGTAAAAGTTCAAGTAAAAGTTTAAGTAAAAGTTTAAGTACAAGTAAAAGTTTAAGTAAAAGTAAAAGTAAAAGTAAAAGCAAAAGCAAAAGCAAAAGCAAAAGCAAAAGTGATTCTGAAAAATATAAACATTATAATTCTTATTCAAATGATACAGACTCTCATTCAAAAGAACAATATCGCAATTTATATAAAAATAACAATTATCAAAAACAAAACCTTATAAATGTTAATCCTCATATTGATAATTTTGAAATCAAACCGAAATCAAAATCAAATTCTAAATCAATTTCAATTTCAATTTCCAAATCCTTTTCTAAATCAAAATCAAAATCAAAATCAAAATCAAAATCAAATTCAAAATCAAATTCAAAATCAATTTCAATTTCCAAATCCTTTTCTAAATCAAAATCAAATTCTAAATCAAAATCAAAATCAAAATCAAATTCAAAATCAATTTCTAAATCAATTTCAAAATCAAAATCAAAATCAATTTCTAAATCAAAACAATTTCTAAATCAAAATCAAATTCAAATTCAAATCAAAATCAAATTGAAAATCAAAATCAAATTGAAAATCAAAATCAAAATCAAAATCAAATTCAAATTCAAAATCAAAATCAAAATCTAAATCAAAATCAAATTCTAAATCAAAAACCAAAATCAAAATCAAAATCAAAAAGAAAACATTCAAAATCAAGAAGAAAACATTCAAAAAGAAAACATTCAAAATCAAGAAGAAAACATTCAAAAAGAAAGCAATCAAATTCAAATGAAAAATCAAATGAAAAAAAAATTTATGATGAAAATGAAGAAAAGAAATGGGAAGAAGAATACAAAAGAGAAATCCAACAATACGATCCAATTCTAAATCAAATGGAACACATAGAAGAAATTCAAATAACAAAAAAACCATTTGAATTACCACAAACAAAAATTTCACAAAATAAAACATCAAATCAAAACGAAATTTTTCAAAAACTTCAAGAAAATGCAAATCGAAACGATTCAAATGAAAATTATAATGAAAATTTCAAATCAAATCAAGTTGTAAGTTATGGATTAAAAGAATATCTTTCAAGAAGATCAAGCAATCCCAAAGATGAAAAAAAAAGAAAAAAAGAAATTGATGAAGTTAATTTTGATCAAGTTAAAAAAAGACAACTTTTAGAAGGAAATGAATCAAAATCAAAATCGAAATCAAAATCAAAAAAATCAAAAAAATCAATTAGTTTATCTAGTTCAAGTGAATCAAGTGAATCAAGTGAATCAAATGAAAAAAAATTAAGAAAATTTAGAGATCATCTTACTTGGAAATATAAACAAAAATTAAAGCAAAAAATGAAAATGAAAAAAAAAGAATATATTCATAAAATTCAAGAAAAATGTAGGAAAAAAAAGAAACAAATCCAATCAATGAAAAATCAAAAGAAAATTTAAAGAAAAGAAAATTAAATTTAATTAAAATTTAATTTAGAAATAAAATTAAAAATCAATTTAAAAAAAAAATTATTTAATTTTTATTGTGATTTTTTTTTAAGATCTCTTTCCAAAACCAAAAGAGCGGAAAAGAAAGAAAAGAAAAGTAAAGAAAAGTAAAGAAAAAAGAAGAAGAAAAAGAAGAAAAAGAAAAAGAAAAAAAATGAGAACTTTTTGAAAGTTTGCCAGTTCAATTTATTTCTTTAATTCTCTTCATAACTTCGTCATTAAAATGTCTCAACAAACCTTCAATAGGCAAAGCAGCAGCTTCAGCCAAAGCACAAACAGTTGTACCTTTCATAGCAGCAACGATATCCTTAAGATATTGAATTTCATTTTTGTTCGCAACACCAAGAACAAGACGGTCCATGATAGCATTAAGATAAGCAGTGCCTTCTCTGCATGGGATGCACTGACCACAAGATTCGTGGTGATAGAAGTGAGCGAGACGAGCAATAGCCTTGATGATATCTGTAGATTTATCCATGACGATAACGGCACCAGTTCCAAGGGAAGTTTTAGCATCAGCAAGAGAATCATAATCCATAAGAACATCTTGACAAATTTGCTTGGGAATAACAGGGGTTGAGGATCCGCCAGGGATTACGGCAAGGAGATTATCCCAACCGCCAATAACACCGCCTGCATGTTTTTCAATTAAATCTTTGAGAGGGATTCCCATTTCCTCTTCAACAACACAAGGATTATTGACATGACCTGAAATTGAAAAGAGTTTTGTGCCGTGATTATTTTTTCTGCCGAACGAGTTATACCACGAGGATCCGCGGCGAAGAATCGTTGGGCATGAGGCAATTGTTTCTACGTTATTCACATTTGTTGGGCATCCCCATAAGCCATATTGTGGCGGGAAGGGTGGCTTGATTCGTGGTTTTCCTGCCTTCCCTTCAAGTGACTCAATCAGTGCTGTTTCTTCTCCGCAAACGTAAGCGCCTGCTCCTGGATGCACATATATGTCGAAATCGTATCCTGTCTTGCATGCGTTTTTCCCAATCATTCCTTCTTTATATGCTTCTTGGATTGCTTCTTCTAATCGTTTTTGTGTTTCTTTGAATTCCCCTCGAATGTAAATGTATGCTGCTCGGCAGTTCATTGCATATCCAGCTAAAAGGCATCCTTCAATGAGCTTCTGTGGATCGTGTCTCATGATCTCCCGATCTTTACATGTTCCTGGTTCACCTTCGTCTGCGTTGATTACAAGGTATGATGTTCTTTTTTTATCCGATTTTAAATTTTTAATTTTAATTTTATAAATGAATTTTAATTATAAATTTATAAATGAATTTTAATTTCATAAATGAATTTTAATTTTAATTATAATTTTATAAATGAATTTTAATTATAAATTTATAAATGAATTTTAAAAATGAATTTTAATTTTAATTTTAATTTTAATTTTAATTTTAATTTTAATTTTAATTTTAAATTTTAATTTTAATTTTAATTTTAAATTTTAATTTTAATTTTAATTTTGATTTTGATTTTGATTTTAATTTTAATTTTGATTTTAATTTTGATTTTAATTTTAATTTTAATTTTGATTTTAATTTTAATTATAATTTTATAAATGAATTTTAATTTTAATTACTTGTCACTATTTTGAGGCATAAAAGACCATTTTAATCCAGTTGGAAAACCAGCACCACCTCTACCTCTTAAACCACTTGCTTTAATTTCATCAATAATATATTTTTTTCCTTTTTCAATAATATTTTTTGTTTTATACCAATCTCCTCTTTTAATTGCTCCCTTTTAATTTAATTTTAATTTCAATTTAATTTCAATTTAATTTAATTTTATTTCAAAATAATTTAATTTTATTTCAAAATAATTTAATTTTAATTTTAATTTAAATTTAATTTCAATTTAAATTTATTTCAATTTAAATTTATTTCAAAATAATTTAATTTTAATTTTATTTCAAAATAATTTAATTTTAATTTTATTTCAATTTTATTTCAATTTAATTTTAATTTTAATTTTAATTTCAATTTTAATTTCAATTTTAATTTCAATTTTAATTTCATTTTAATTATTTCAATTTAATTTCAAAATAATTTCAATTTCAATTTAATTTCAATTTTAATTTAATTTCAATTTAATTTTAATTTAATTTTAATTTCAATTTAATTTCAATTTTAATTTAATTTCAATTTAATTTTAATTTTAATTTTAATTTTAATTTCAATTTAATTTCAATTTAATTTCAATTTTAATTTAATTTCAATTTAATTTAATTTCAATTTAATTTAATTTTATTTCAATTCAATTTAATTTTATTTCAATTTCAATTTAATTTTAATTTCAATTTAATTTTAATTTAATTTCAATTTAATTTCAATTTCAATTTCAATTTCAATTTCAATTTAAATTTAATTTTAATTTTAATTTCAATTTCAATTTCAATTTTAATTTTATTTTAATTTCAATTTAATTTAATTTCAATTTTGATTTAATTTTAATTTCAATTTAATTTTAATTTCAATTCAATTTAATTTTAATTTTATTTTAATTTAATTTTAATTTAATTTCAATTTCAATTTAATTTAATTTTAATTTAATTTTAATTTAATTTCATTTCATTTTAATTTTAATTTCAATTTAATTTTAATTTCAATTTAATTTAATTTAATTTTAATTTAATTTCAATTTTGATTTAATTTCAATTTAATTTTAATTCAATTTCAATTTTGATTTAATTTCAAAATAATTTCAATTTTATTTTAATTTAATTTCAATTTTATTTCAATTTTATTTCAATTTTAATTTAATTTAATTTTAATTTCAATTTAATTTTTAATTTAATTTAATTTTAATTTCAATTTAATTTCAATTTCAATTTAATTTTAATTTCAATTTAATTTTAATTTCAATTTAATTTTAATTTCAATTTTAATTTAATTTCAATTTTAATTTCAATTTAATTTAAATTTTAATTTCAATTTAATTTTAATTCAATTTCAATTTTGATTTAATTTCAAAATAATTTGTTTTGTTTTGTTTTGTTTTGTTTTGTTTTGTTTTTGTTGCTTATTTTAAATTTATATAAAAAAAAAATTTTTTTTATACCTGGATTTTCCAATCATGATCACCATATAAATTTGTAAATACTCTGTCTGAATCCTTTAAATCACCATAAAATCGTTGTCCAACTTGAGAAACTAAAGTTTTCGTAAATTGTGTAGAAGTTATTTTTTGTAAACTTTTCAAAGAAGTTCGATGAGCTTTAATTATTGAAAGCATTTTTTTTTTTTTTAATTAATTATTTTTTAAAAAAAAATGAAAAAATGAAAAAAAAAATTTAATTAAAAAAAAAATAATAAAAAGAAAGAAGAAAAAAAAAATAAAAGGAGAAAATTTTAATTTTTATTATTTTTTTCTTGATTAAAAAAAAAGAAAAAAAGAAAAAAAAATAAAAGGAAATAATTTGGATTAAAAAAAAAATCCCGAATCCATTTTTTTTCTTTTTAAAATTTTCACTTTTTTTTTTATCTTCAAATTATAGAGAAATAAATTCAAATCAATAATTTCAATTCAAAAAATAAAGAATTATTTCTTTTTCTTTTCATATTTCTTTTTAAAAAATTTTTCATCATCTGAACTTTCATTTTTTTTATCATTTGATTGTTCATCATTTGATTGTTCATCATCTTGTTCACTTAAAGAACTTGTTCTTGAATCAAAATCTTGCCAATTTTCTTTTTCAATTTTATTTTTTTCTTTTTCTTTTTCTTTTTCTTTTTCTTTTTCTTTTTCTTGATCTTCTTTTAATTTTTTTTTCCCTAATGATCCTAATTTAACATAATTTTCTGGTATTTGAAATACAGTTGAATCTGATGTTTTTTCTTCAAATTCTGTGAATGAAACGCGAGCAGAAATTCCTGGAAAAAGTGGTATTTCTAAATTTTTGAATTTTATAAATGAATTTTAATTATAATTTTAATTTTAATTTTGATTTTAATTATAATTTTAATTTTAATTTTGATTTTAATTTTATAATTATAATTTTAATTTTAATTTTAATTTTAATTTTAATTTTAATTTTAATTTTAATTTTAATTTTAATTTTAATTTTGATTTTAATTTTTAATTTTAATTTTAATTTTGATTTTAATTTTAATTTTAATTTTATTTTTAATTTTATAATTTTAATTTTAATTTTAATTTTAATTTTATAATTTTAATTTTAATTTTAATTTTAATTTTAATTTTAATTTTAATTTTAATTTTAATTTTAATTTTAATTTTAATTTTAATTTTAATTTTAATTTTAATTTTAATTTTAATTTTAATTTTAATTTTAATTTTAATTTTGATTTTAATTTTTAATTTTAATTTTAATTTTAATTTTTAATTATAATTTTAATTTTTACCAAGTTTAACTGGAAATCCTTCAAATGGTAATTTCATACTAATAAAATCTTTGAGTTTTTCTACTTGTTGATTTGAGGGTGCAAATATTTCTAATATTGGAAGTAATTGATCAATTGTAAGTGGAAAATTTTTTGATACACAAACTGTACTTGAAAAAGATTTAGATGTTTTAATAATTTCAGGTTGAGAATCATTTTTCTTCTCATTTTTTGTATTAATATTTTTATCTTGAATATTTTCTTTAATTTCATTCTTATTTTTTTGCGTAATTTTATGATTTTCATTTGAATTTTCATTTGAATTTTGATTTTGATTATTTTGATTATTTTGATTATTTTGATTTTTATTATTTTGATTTGAATTTTGATTTGAATTTTGATTTGAATTTTGATTTGAATTTTCATTTGAATTTTGATTTGAATTTTGATTTGAATTTTGATTTGAACTTTTATTCTGATTTTTTCGTTTTTTTGTATTATCAAGAGTATTTTTAAGTTGAAAATTTTGTTCTTTTTGAAGTTTTCTTTGATTTTGAATTTTGATTTGAATTTTGATTTGAATTTTGATTTGAATTTTCATTTAAATTTTCATTTAAATTTTCATCAGTAAAATTTGGTTCTTTTAATAATTCTTTGTGTGGTGATTTTCTAATTAAAGCTTCATAAGTTATATTTTTTAACTCAAAAACATCTGCTTTCCATTTTCCAACTTTTTCTGTTTTAAAATCTCCAAAAAATCCCTTTTTCCTTTTCAAACTAAAAGTTTTAGTGTTTAAATTTCCTTGAATTGTATCATTAGCTAATAAAATATCAATATCTTGATCTAATGGAACAATTTCAATTTTTCCAATGTGCTTAGTTGTGTTAAAAAAAGTTTTTTGTTCATGATCAATAACTAAAACATCTCCAGAATTTTCTTTTGTTTTTTTTTTTAAAATCAAAAAAGATATTTTTTTAGATTTTGATTTTGATTTTGATTTTGATTTTCAATTTGATTTTCATTTTGATTTTGATTTTGATTTTGATTTTGATTTTGATTTTGATTTTGATTTTCAATTTGATTTTGAATTTGATTTTAATTTTAATTTTTAATTTGATTTTGATTTTGAATTTGAATTTGGATTTGAATTTGAATTTTAATTTTTAAATATTATCAAACCTTTATCTAATCCTAATAAAAGAAAACTAACTTTTCCTCGAATCCACTTCATATTCTTGAAACCAATTAATGTGCAATCAAGTCGAATATTTGATCCTTTTTTCCAAATGTGATATTCATCTGAAGGACAAAATTTACTTAAAAATGGAATCCAAGTTGAAACATTCCAATGTATTTTCATAAAGAAATTTGGAAGCTGTAATTATAATTTTAATTTGAATTTGATTTTATTTTTAATTTTAATTTTAATTTTGAATTTTAATTTTAATTTTGATTTAGAATTTTAATTTTGATTTTGATTTTAATTTTAATTTTGAATTTTGAATTTTGAATTTGAATTTGATTTTAATTTTGATTTTGATTTTAATTTTAATTTTAATTTTTAATTTTGATTTTAATTTTAATTTTAATTTTAATTTTGATTTTAATTTTAATTTTAATTTTAATTTTAATTTGAATTTTAATTTGAATTTTAATTATAATTTTAATTTTAATTTTAATTTTAATTTTGATTTTAATTATAATAACCTCTTCAATTTTTTGAAGAGCAACAGGAAGTTTTTTATGATAAAGTTGAATCATTTTCTTATTCAAAGCGATATAGATAATTTTTAAAGTTTCTTTATCACCCCAATAAGTACATTCCTAAAGAAAAAAAATAAAGAAAAAATTAGTAAAAATAAAAATAAAATAAAATAAAATAAAATATACTTGAATTGCAGTCCATCCATTCTTCTTTTGTGCTCCAGGATCAGCACCAAATTCAATAAGAATCTTTACGGCTTCTTTATTACGATATTCTATTGCGTGAAGAAGTGGAGTATCTCCATTTTCATTTTTGAAATTTATTTCAGTATCAGTTGATGATTTTAATAATTCCCTTAATTTCTCAAGATCATTTTCATTTATTGCTTTGAAAATTTCTTGTGGATTTGGAAGAATTTTGCTTTTTTTTTGTTTTTCTTTTTGTTTTTCTTTTTGTTTTTCTTTTTGTTTTTCATTTCCTTTTTCATTTCCTTTTTCTTTTTCTTTTTCTTTTTCATTTTCTTTTTCATTTTCTTTTTCTTTTTCTTTTTCTTTTTCATTTTCTTTTTCATTTTCTTTTTCTTTTTCATTTTCATTTTCTTTTTCTTTTTCTAAATCCATTCTTTAATAAAAAATAATAATAATCAAAATAATAAAAAGAAAAAAATGAAAATCCAAAATTCAAAAAAATTTTTTTCATCATTTTTTTTTTCTAACAAATAAAATCCAAAATTTAATTTAAAATTAAAAAACAAATTTAAAAGAAAAAGATAAAAGGAGAAAAAGATTGAAAAGATTTAAAAAAAATTTTTTTATTATTCAGTTCATCTAATCAAAAAAACTCAAAAAAAAAAAAATGATGAATCAAATCCATCTCATCATTTTAATTTTCATTTTTTTCTTTTCATTTTTTTTTAAATGAATAACAATGAATTAAATCTAAATCAAAATCAAAATCAAAATCAAAATCAAAATCAAAATCAAAATCAAATTGAAAATCAAAATCAATTAGAAAATCAAAATCAAAATCAAAATCAAAATCAAAATCAAAATCAAAATCAATTAGAAAATCAAAATCAAAATCAAAATCAATTAGAAAATCAAAATCAAAATCAAATTCAAATTCAAATTCAAAATCAAAATCAAATTGAAAATCAAAATCAAATTGAAAATCAAAATCAAAATCAAAATCAAAATAAAATCAAAATCAAAATCAAAATCAAAATCAAAATCAAAATCAAAATCAAAATCAAAATCAAAATCAAAATCAAAATCAAAATCAAAATCAAAATCAAAATCAAAATCAAAATCAAAATGAAAATCAAATTGGAAATCAAAATCAAAATCAAAATCAAAATGAAAATATTATTGAAAAAATACCCTTATTAAACAATCCAGAAAGTCAACTAGTTAAACTTCAATTTCCTGAAAAAGAACCAATTATTGTTTCAGTTAAAAAAGGTCAGCAAATTTTAAATAGCTATGAAGAAAAAATCAAAAAACAATTACAACAACTTGAAAACCATGAATTTCAAGTTGGATTATCAAATAAAAACAATAAAGATTTAGGAGAAGCCAAAATAATTATAAATGGCGAAAAGTTTGAATTGATAACTAAATTCGATCATTTTAGAAATTTATTAAACAAAAAAATCCAAATTAATCGAGATTTTAAAAACAAAAATATCATTCAATTAAGTTTTGGAAAAAATTCAACTCAATTATTTATGTGTTCATTTTATGAAACTTTTATTATATCTTTTGAAAATGAAATATTATGTGAAGAATTTATTGAATGTTTTAATATTTGCTATAAAGGCTCACATAAAATAATTCTTAAAGAAAATGAATTTATTGTAAAAATTCTTGATAAAAATTTTCAAGAAATAGAAACAGGAAAAATTAGGATTAATGAAAATAAAGTTGAAATATATACACAAACAGAAACATTTTCAAGTAATATTCTTTCAACAAAATTAGCATTGAAACAACAAATTTTTCGAATTACATTTCCTTTTGGTTTAAATGTGTTTATTTTTTTTCCAAATCCAAATGATAAAACAAGATTTTTACTGAATTATAAAAGAGTTTATGAAACAATGAACAATTTAACAAATGAAGAAAATCAAAATCAAGAAGAAAATCAAAATCAAAATCAAAATCAAAATCAAGAAAATCAAAATCAAGAAAATCAAAATCAAGAAGAAAATCAAAATCAAAATCAAAATCAAGAAAATCAAAATCAAGAAAATCAAAATCAAGAAGAAAATCAAGAAGAAAATCAAAAAAATAATAACAATAATAACAATAATAACAATAATAACAATAATAACAATAATCAAGACGGAAATAATATCTTGAAAAATATCCCTATTCCAAATTTTCCTATTCCTCATAACCAAAATCTTGTTCCTGGTTTAAATCAATTATTTAATAATATCGAAAAAGTAAATGGAGGAATTTTTAATATTTTAAAAAATTTAGATCCAGAATTTGATATTGATTTGAAAAGAAAAAAGAAAAAGAAAAAGAAAAAGGAAAAGAAAAAGAAAAAAAAGAATAATTCCAAAAAAGATCAAATCAAAAATTCTAATAGTGATAGTGATAGTGATAGTGATTTAGATAAAGATATTAGTTATAAAATTCTTAATCAAGAAAATCATTTTCAACAAAATCCTTCTCAAAAATTCCCAGTTTCTTTACTAGACAATAAAATGAACGAAACTGAAAAAGCTGAGTTTAATTTTTCTGAAAATACATTTAAATTTATTACTCAACATGAAAATTTTCCTGATTTACTTAAAAAAAATGTTAATATCACTCGGAATCCAAAAAACAATAAAATCATTGAAATGAATTTTATGAAAGTTAAACTTCCTGGATTATTTTGTTCAAAATGTGAAAGTTATTCAATTTCTTTTAATAATGAAGAAGAATGTCAAGAATTTCTTGAAAAATATCATTCAATTTGTGATAAAAAAATTATTCAAAAAGAAGATAATACTGAAAAATTTGGTCCTATTTCTCTTCAAATGACAGGCAAAAAAAGTGGGAAAAAAAAATTATTGGATATCGTTTTTAATGGGAATGATTTCCAATTAATTGATAAAGAAACTGGACAAATTCTTTCAAAAAATATTTGAAAGAAAAAGAAGAGAAAGAAAATTTTTTTTTTTTTTGTTTTTGATGTTTTAAAAATAAAAAAAGATCTGAAAAAGAGATGAATCAATTCCAACTCATCTTTTTTTTTTAATTTTAAAAATCAAAAAAAATTTTTTTCATTTTTTTTCTCTTCTTTTTAAAAAAAAACAATTTCTTTTTTCTTTTTGAAATGAATCAAAATCAAAATTCAAATCAAAATCAAAATCAAAATCAAAATTCAAATCAAAATAAAAATAAAAATCAAAATCAAAATCAAAATTCAAATCAAAATCAAAATAAAAATCAAAATCAAAATAAAAATCAAAATCAAAATCAAAATTCAAATCAAAATCAAAAAAAATCAAAATCAAAATCAAAATCAAAATCAAAATCAAAATCAAAATAAAAATCAAAATCAAAATAAAAATCTAAATCAAAATCAAAAACAAAATCAAAATCAAAATTCAAATCAAAATCAAAATCTAAATCAAAACAAATCAAAATCAAAATCAAAATTCAAATCAAAATCAAAATCAAATCGAAAATCAACTCGTTAAACTTCAATTTCCTGAAAAAGAACCAATTATTGTTTCAGTTAAAAAAGGAAAACATTTTCTTGAAAAATATGAAGAACAAATCAAAAAATTCAAAGATCAACAAAAAAGAAGTCAACAAAATAAAATAAACGAACATATATTTCAAGTTGGATTATCAAATAAAAACAGGGGAGATTTAGGAGAAGCCAAAATAATTATAAATGGAGAAAAGTTTGAATTGATAACTAAATTCGATCATTTTAGAAATTTATTAAACAAACAAATCCAAATTAATCGAGATTTTAAAAACAAAAATATCATCCAATTAAGTTTTGGAAAAAATTCAACTCAATTATTTATGTGTTCATTTTATGAAACTTTTATTATATCTTTTGAAAATGAAATATTATGTGAAGAATTTATTGAATGTTTTAATATTTGCTATAAAGGCTCACATAAAATAATTCTTAAAGAAAATGAATTTATTGTAAAAATTCTTGATAAAAATTTTCAAGAAATAGAAACAGGAAAAATTAGAATTAATGAAAATAAAATTGAAATATATACACAAACAGAAACATTTTCAAGTGATATTCTTTCAATAAAATTTGCTAGAAATGGAAATATTTTCAGAATCACATTTCCTTTTATTCAAGAAGTTGTTCTCTTTTTTCCAAATGATAAAGATAGAGTTAAATTTATGTTTCTTTATAAAAAAATTTCAAGAACTCAATCAAATCAAAAGGAGCGATTTGGTAAGTATAAAGAATAAGAAAAATCAAGAGATAAAACAAACTAAAACAAATTAATTTACTAATTGCTTTTTTTTGTTTGTTTGTTTAGTTCTTTCAAGAAATTCAAATGAAAATGAAAATGAAAATCAAATTTTAAATTCAAATGAAAATCAAAATTCAAATCAAAATTCAAATCAAAATCAAAATTCAAATCAAAATTCAAATCAAAATCAAAATCAAAATGAAAATCAAAATCAAAATCAAAATTTAAATCCAAATTCAAATCAAAATGAAAATCAAATTCAAAATGAAAATATAAATTCAAATGAAAATATTGATAAAGATGAAGAAATGATTAATTTTTCCATTTCATTACTTGATGAAAATAATAACAAAATTAACGAAGGAGAAATTATTGTAACAAAATACAACTTTGATTTGAAAGTAAATGATACAATTTTCAAAAATTTACTTCACAAAGATATTCAAGCATTTCGAGATTTTGAAGATAAAAGAATTATCAAATTAAGTTTTGAAAAAGAAACAAATAAAAAGTCAAGATTAAAACAAAGAGAAAGATTTCGGATTCTTTTTTTGGATCAAGAAGCAAGTAATGAATTTATGGAGATTATGAAAGGATATCAACAAAAGCAAAGTTTAGATAATGATATTCTTCAAATATCAGTTTATATAATTGATGAAAATGAACAAATTATTGAATCTGCTGAAATTATTTTAATGAGTGATGAAGTTAAATTAATCCGTAAAAATCAATCTTTTTCAACAAGAAATACTACTCCTTTTATTGCTGAAAAAAGTGAAAAATTTTCAAATGAAATTTTCCTTGATATTGGTCAGAAAAAACCACTCAGAATTAAATTTTTAACTGAAAATGCAAGAGAAGAATTTTGTTATCGTTTGGAGTTTATTAATTAAAATCAAAATTCATTTTAAAATTGAAATTAAAATTAAAATCAAAATTAAAATCAAAATTAAAATCAAAATTAAAATTAAAATAAATTTTGAAATCAAAATTCAAATTGAAATTGAAATTAAAATTAAAATTAAAATTAAAATCAAAATTCATTTTAAAATTAAAATTGAAATTAAAATTGAAATTAAAATCAAAATTAAAATTAAAATTAAAATTAAAATCAAAATTAAAATTTAAAATTAAAATTAAAATTAATAAAAAAGTGGAATAAATTTTGAAATCAAAATCAAAATTCAAATTGAAATTGAAATTAAAATTCAATTTGAAAATAAAATAAAAATTAAAAAATCAAAAAAATTTTTTCATTTTTTTCTTTTCAAATTAAATTTAAAAAAAAAAAACCAAAAAATCAAATGGAAAAAACAACAGGACTTCCACAACGTTCAATCGACATTTCAAGATTACCAAACGAACAAATCCAAGCATTAAAAGAGCAAATGGCGGGAGAAATAGATCAATTATCCAACGGAATCAACACATTTCAACAAGTATTAGCTCGATATGAAACATCAATTCAAACATTAAAATCAATAAGTGATTCACAAGAAAAAAAGCAAATACTTGTTCCTTTAACTGAATCAATGTATATTCCTGGTAAAATATCATCTCCAGACTATGTTTTAGTTGATATTGGAACCGGTTATTTTCTCCAAAAGAAAATTCCTGAAGCTGTTAAGTTTTTTGAAAGAAGACAAGTTACTGTAAAACAGAAAATTCAAGAATATCGTTCAGTTGTTGCTATTGATGAGAAAAATCTTCAATTAATCAATTCTGTTCTTCAACAAAGAGTTTATGCTTATCAACAATTACAAAAGAAACAAATTTAAAATTTAAAACAAATTTAAAATTTAAACCAAATTAAAAATAAATTTAAAACAAATTTAAAACAAATTTAAAATTAAAACCAAATTTAAAATTTAAAACAAATTTAAAATTTAAAACAAATTTAAAAACAAATTTAAAACAAATTTAAATCAAATTCAAACAAAAACAAATTTAAACCAAATTTAAAAATAAATTTAAAATTTAAAAACAAATTTAAAACAAATTTTAAAACAAATTTAAAACAAATTTAAAAACAAATTTAAAACTAAATTTAAAAATAAATTTAAATCAAATTTAAAACAAATTTAAATTTAAAACAAATTTAAAACAAATTTAAAAATAAATTTAAAACAAATTTAAAACAAATTTAAAATTTAAAAACAAATTTAAAATTTAAAAATAAATTTAAAACAAATTTAAAACAAATTTAAAATTAAAATTTAAACCAAATTTAAACCAAATTTAAAACAAATTTAAATCAAATTCAAATCAAATTTAAACCAAATTTAAAATTTAAAAATAAATTTAAAATTTAAAACAAATTTAAAATTAAAAACAAATTTAAAATTAAAACCAAATTTAAATTTAAAACTAAAATTAAAATTTAAACCAAATTTAAAAATAAAGAGATAAATAAAAGTTGATAAAAAAAATAATTTTGAATTTATTCTTTTTCAATTTAATTCTTCATATTTTTATTCAATAAAATTACTTCTTCTGATAATTCCTTTCTTTCTATTAAAATCTTTAAATGCTTCTTTAATTGTTTCTCAAATAATTCCCATACTTTCATATTTGTTTTTTCAATTGGCTTTTCAATTTGTTTCCAAAATAATTTTTTTAAATCAAAATTTTCATTTGAAATTGAATCAAAAATTTCATTGATTTTTTCTAATAAATTTGGTTTTTCCCAATTTAATCCAAGAAAGTTTTTATGAATAATCTCATCAAATTGAAATATATTATTAACTTGTTCCAAAATCCTTTTCTTTTGCATTTCTACATTCAAAACAAATTGATTATTTTCATTTTCAACTAATTTTTCAAAACTTTTCCTTAAATTTTCAAAATTATTTTGAATTTGTTTTAATTCTTCAGTTAAAGTGATATTTTCTTGTTCAAACGCTTTCTTTTTCTCATCAAATTTTTTCTTTAAATTATTCAGTATTTCCCTTTTTTCAGATATAGTTGTTCTTTGTTGTTTGATTACTTCTTGATTTTCCAATTCTCTTTCTTTTAAAATTTCCAAATTATAATTCAACTTCACTAATTTTGTTTGATTTTCCATTTTTTGATTTTCAATTTCTAATTCTAGTTTTTGAATTTTAAGATCGAAATCTCTTCTTAATTCATTTGATTTCTCAATTTGTTCTTCATATTCTTCAATTAGATCCCAACTACTTAATGATATTTCTTGGAATTTGGTTTGATGAAATGATTTTTCAACTTCTACTAATTTTTCAATTTGATTCTGAATTTTATAGTTTTTTTCTTTGGTCTGTGTTTTTAATAATTTGTAGAGTTTGTTTTGAAGTTGCATTTTTAATTCTTGTGATTTATTTTCCATAATTTCAAGATCATCTAAAAAAACTTTTTGAAGTTTTTGGGAATATTTTTCATCGTTTTTACTTAAAATATCAAATTGTTCTTGTAATTTTTCTTCTTTATTTTCTGTTGAATTAATATTTAAGTTATTTTTATTAACTTCTTCTTGATTTGAATCGATTTTTAATTGGAATGAATCAAATTGTTTTGTGTTTAATTTAATTTTTGAAAATTCTTCTTTTTTTAAGTTTATAAATTGTTTTAATTCCTCAATCAAATTATTAATTGTTTTGGAAATTTCTAAAATGAATGTTTCCTTTTCTTCTTCTTTTTGTTTTATTTTTTCTTTTTCTATTTTTTCTTGTTCGATTTTTTCCTCATTTATTTTGGAATTTTTTCCTTTAAATTTTTCATAAATTCTTTTTCTTCTATTTTCAATTCTTTCATTTTTTTCTTTTTGAAGTGAAATTTCTTCATTTATTAATTTTATATTATTTAAAGTTTTCATAATTTATTTTGAAAGAAAAATGAAAAATAAAAATGAAAAAAAATTTTTCAATTTGAATTTTTATTTTTGATTTTTGATTTTTGGAATTGACTTTGATTTTAAAAAAAAAAGAATAAGAAAAAAGAATAAATTTTTTGAATTTGAAATTGATTTTGAAATTGAAATCGAAATTGATTTTGAAATTGAAATTGAAATTGATTTTGAAATTGATTTTGAAATTGATTTTGAAATTGAAATTGAAATTGAAATTTAAATTTAAATTGAAATTGATTTTGAAATTGAAATTGAAATTGATTTTGAAATTGAAATTGAAATTGAAATTGATTTTGATTTTGAAATTGAAATTGAAATTGAAATTGATTTTGAAATTGAATTTGAAATTGATTTTGAAATTGAAATTGAAATTTAAATTGATTTTGAAATTGATTTTGATTTTGAAATTGAAATTGAAATTGAAATTGAAATTGGTTTTGATTTTGAAATTGAAATTGATTTTGAAATTGAAATTGATTTTGAAATTGAAATTGATTTATATTTTGAAATTGAAATTGATTTTGAAATTTAAATTGAAATTGAAATTGAAATTGAAATTGAAATTGATTTTGATTTGGAAATTGAAATTTAAATTGAAATTGAAATTGAAATTGATTTTGAAATTGAAATTGATTTTGAAATTGATTTTGAAATTGATTTTGAAATTGAAATTGAAATTGATTTTGAATTTGAAATTGAAATTGAAATTGAAATTGAAATTGAAATTGAAATTGAATTTGAAATTGATTTTGATTTTGAAATTGAAATTGAAATTGATTTTGATTTGGAAATTGAAATTGAAATTGAAATTGAAATTGATTTTGAAATTTGAAATTGATTTTGAAATTGATTTTGATTTAATTTTCTTTCTTTTTTTGAATTGAATCAGTTAATTTAATTTTCCAAATTCCCAAAGAATAAAGAACAAACATACGAAGAATATCCCAACCCATTTCAACACTAGTTTTAAGAACACTAACTTTAGATCCTTCCATTTCAATCCAATTCACAGGAACTTCAGCAATTGGAATTGT
>JAPDFW010000004.1:0-102349 GCA_028826165.1 Anaeramoeba ignava
AAATTTATCATCTTCTTCGTTTAATGAAATTAAATTTGTTATGATGGGATATAAACAAATTAAAATTTCTAATGGAATTTAATGATAATAAATAGTTTGGAAATTAAATAGTGATTGTTGATGTTGTGAAATCAAATTTTCCTTTCATTTTCTTATTGAAAAGTAATGAAAATAATTTCTCATAAATGCCAAATATTTTGCCTAAAATTTAAAATAATAGAACGTATCTTCTGTAATCAATATAACAACAATTTTCATTTAAATTGAAATGAATGTTTATTATTTTATTGGAAAGTTTCTTCATAATTGGACATGGTACCATCTATGCCGTTTAGATTTAGAATTGAATTTAAGAATTAGATTTGTTCTTTTGGGTTTAATTGTGAATTTTGTGATCGTACAAATCAAAATATTATTTAACATTTTGAGAAAATAATTCTTTAATCAATTCACTTTATTATTTATTTAGTATCCGATAATACTAATTTGATATAGTTTCTTCATTAAAATTTGTTAATTCAATTTAAAATTCATTTTAAATAATTCTAAATTCCATTTTATCATAAAGAGATTAATTGATACTTTTCTGTTTTCCTTCGCATCAATCCAAGAAATAAAACAATAATTCTTGTACTCTTTGATTAAAATTGTTCTGTAATTTTGAATTAATTTTCATAAATGATAAGAATTGAAAAGAATTATTCTAATTTTGAAAATTTTAAAATATGAATCAATTTCAATTAAATTAGATTAGAAACGATGAATGCAAATAAATTTTGTATTTCCATAGAAATATCTTCTAAGTTTGAACCCATTTATCATTCAGTACGTTTAAAATTTTGTTGTTGTTAAAAGATAGTTTGATAAAATCTAACCAATATCTTTCCAATGAACTTCCTTTATCTATCTTATTTCTTTTATCATTATTTGAATATTCAGAAAATGATATTTTGTTCTGAAATTGTTTGATGTATTATTGTTGGTGTGAATAAATTATTGATATAAAGGTATCAAGTTCAATAATTTTATTTATTTTGATTTTCAATTTTCAATTTCAGGATCAAGGAATTTAAACTTATTAGTTTTCTTTAGTGGTCTGGATCTAATAATTTTAAATTTTCATTTTGATTAGCATATTCTTGAAAACCAATTGTCAATAATAACAATTATCATTTGAATAATTTATCACTTCCAGAAGAGGAGAAATATATATTCTTCATTTTCATTTTGATTTTGATTTTGATTTTCATTTTGTTGAATTATATATAATTTCAGAATCAAAATAAATGATTTGTTTAATCCCAATTGTTTCTCTTATGTGAAAAGTTGTTCATCACATTAATAATTCATTTTCAATAAAATTGTTGTTTGGATAAATTTTCACTTGTAAAATCATATTTCTTGAAATGGATATTTTCAAGTTTTCGATAGAAACTTCTTTCATGACTTACCTCTGGGAAGCATTAATTGTATCTAATTTTATGATTAGGAGGTATTCAAATCATTTATAGAGGTAAAATGACATAACAATTCTCAATAAAATGGAACATCTTTCAAATTGAGAATAAATAGATAAAGATAATTATATATATGATTGGAATTTTGTTCAATATTTGATAATTCCAATTTCATTTTGGAAAATGAAAGTATTATTGATTCCTATGATTGAAGATTTTATAGATAATTTCTATCACTCTGATTATTGATATGCGGATAGGAATAATTTTGTATCTTGATTTATTTTCCATGTTTTCCAAACTTGTTGTAAGTATTATTGAATTTTGTTTTGTTTCCAATAATTTCTTGATTAAATAATTCATCAAAACTTTTGAATGAAGAAGATAGTAAAATAGTAAAAGAAGGTTGATTATCAATAAATGTTTTCAAATGATTTAATAAATGATTCGTAATCATTTTCTTTTATTGTAATAATACTAATCTAAATTTTGGGTTGATAAATACTTTCTTTCCTCATTAAAATTGAATACTAAAATTTCCCATTTCTTAAAATCTTGATTAGTAAATTATTTAAAATGGATATATGATGATCACTAATAAACTCCTTCAGAAAGCACAATGACTAATAATACTTCTTTAATCTATGCTGCAGATTGTAGAAATATTTAATGATTTATCAAATAATAATAATAAATCTTTATCATAACAATTGAATCTGAAATATTTTGATAAATAATTGATTGAAATGTGAAATAATCAATTAATATGCTGAGATGTTTTCATAAATTCAAAATATGATTGATCTGATTCTTCTTGAAATGTGTAAAGATTTTCTGTTATTATTCAATCAAATTTGAGGTATTTCAAAACCATCAATTTGATTTAAGTTTAAACTAACTCTTTCAATATTTTCCTCTAATCCAAAATTTCTATATTAAATAGAACATGTATGATTATTGAATAATTATGAGAAATAAAATCCAATGATATTCTTGAAAATAATAATCATAAATCCCATAAAGTTTGTAAGCTTTTCTTGAATTTTGATTAAATTTGTTTGTTTTTGAGATTAAAATTTGATTTTTGACAAATTCCATTAAATATTTTAACAAACTATTTTGAAATAATTCTGGTGTGCTGCGGAAATAGATTTAAAATTTCTTTTGTTATTGATTCTAATTCAGTTTCATTGGAAGTTCATTATTTAAAATAATTCTGTTGATGTATTCATTTTTGATGATTTGAAAAGTTTAAAATTAATGAGGGTTTTGTTAAAATGATTCTAATTTTGTTAAATTGAATCTTTGAATTTTTCAAATTTCTAAATTAAGTCCGTGTTTTATCTTTTAAATTTTGAATTCTTTTAAAATAATGGTAATTTCTTTTTGTTAATTTGAAATAATTTTTCCAGATTATTCAATTCATTATGAAGTTATTTGGTAAAATTTGAGAACATTCAATTTTTGTTAATTTGTAAATTTGGAAGATTTCGTTTTCATATTAAACTGTTTTAAAATGAATTTAAAAAGATGTTGTTTTAAGTTCTAAAAATAAAAATAAAAATTAATTTTTAGTATAACTCCTTATTTACCTGAATTTCCAATTATAATAAAGGTATTCAGTAAAAATGAAAATGAATATTAATAAAACTTTTTCTTTAAATTTAGTTTTGGCAACAATAATTCTCATATTTTTAGATTAAATTTTCTGTGAAATTTACATAAAAATTTGTTTCCAATATTCATCTTATGAAAATTTTTCGTTCTTTTCAATTTTGTTGCTTTTTGTTCATTACAATAAAAATTCTTTTCAACTTTTTCCTTCATTTCTGTACCCAAAACATAAACAATAAATAGAATAATAAAATAGATGAAATGAAGGTTGATGTTTTCTTTTATCAATTTTTATTTACCCAAATATTAACAATTAAAAATTTTTGAAAAATTAAAAACATCTTGAAATGATTCAAAATATTCATTTTGAAAATATTATTGATTTTGATTTTGTTTCAATTTGATTTTTGAGTTAATTTTTGTAACAGGTAACTTTCGAAAATTGAGATTTGAATTAGAAAATTTTGGAGATTCTCTTTTTGTTGAAATAATTGATGAAGTATTGATAAAATATACTATTTCTTTTTGAATTTTTACAATTTTTCCAAATCATAAATATCTTCAAATTGATTAAATGAATCAGAATTTAGAAAGCTAACCAATGAAATATTTCCGCATATTTTCCCACAATTGATCTATTTAATAAAATTTCTTTGATTATTGTTATAGACTCTTTTGATCCTTTATTAATTCATGAAAATAAATATTAATCACGATGGTTATTATTTTGGTTTTTGAATTTTCTTGAATATTTTTCTTTTTGGTTTGAAAATTAACATTAGTAAAGTTGATCAAATATCTTCTTTAAATAACTCTTCTAAATATGCTTTTTCATATTCATTTCCTCCATTAATTACTGGTATTTTTCCCATATTTGAATTGAATATAAATCATTTTGAATAAATTTTTCTGATGTAAGAAAATTTCCTCTTTTTGATTTTCTTCATAATTTTGAATAATTTCATTTGTTATTTCAAATGATTTGGAATTAATGAATTAAAAATTTGTAAAAATATCTTTCATTTCAATTTCAATTTTTGTTTCATTTTTAATTTTCATGGAAAATTATAATATTTTGATTATCAAAATTTAAACCATTTTGAAATAATTGTTTGATTTCGTAATTACTTATAAGAAATAATTTATATTCACCTTTTTGATTCTTGTTTTTGTTTCGAAAAAGAATTGGAAAAGATAAAATTTCTTTTTCCATTCAATTTTGTTTTTCAATAATTTTGAAGATTCTTCCAAATTATTTGAATTTTCTAAATTTGAATTAAAATGAAAAAGGAGAAGCAAATTCAATATTAAAATTTAAACAATTTGTTATAATTTGATTTAAAAAGAATAATATTTTTCTGAATCATTTTCAAAATTTTGAATAATTTCATCTTTTGTTAAATAACCATAATAAAATACGATAAATTTTCATTAAATATTGAAATTTGAAAAGTTCTAAAACTTATAAATTTGGTTTGTAAATTGTTTTCGAATTGATTTAATAATAAATTGAAATATTCTTTTGAATTTGGTTCTGATTTAAATTATTGATAATTTGTGTTAGTCCATTTGTATTTTATATTCTTTTAAATGATTTTGATTTGATTGAATTAAATTGGCAATTCTTTTTAATTCTGGATTTTCTTCTTTTCAATTTGAAAATTTAATATTGATAAGAAGAAAAGGAAAAATTATCAGAGTTCATTTTTACATTCTTTTTCTTTTAAAATATTTTAATGGAGGAAAATTATTTAAACCATTTTCTGAACTTGATTTAATATAACTTGGAATTTCAAAACAATTTTAAAAGAATCATCAAAAATCCAAATTAAATTATTTCTAATTTTCTTTCATATTCAAATGAATTCCACATTGATAATTCCCAAAGAAAATCCAAAGTTTCTAAAATAGGAGAGAAAGTTAAATCAATATGAAGAAATTTAATTTTTGTTTTGAAATTAATTGAATTTTGTTTAAAATTTGATTAATTTCTTGAATAATTTCTGATTTTGTTCCTTTTTGAAATTTTGATATATAAATAAACTGATTTGTTTTCTTGATTTTTGATTTGATTATATTTTCATAAAAATATTTACGAATTTGATGAGTTTTTCCCATTCCTGGAATTTTAGAAGTAAATAATTTAATTCTTTAATTTTTGAAATGGTTTTTGAAAATTGATTTTAAATTTTCTTCTGGTATTGATTCAATTTTTCTGAAATCAAAAATTAGGAAATGAGAAACAATATTTGAATTTGATAATTATCTTTTTGATAAAAGAAAATGATTAATGGAAAATGAGTTTCAAAAGAAATTTGTTGAATTTTCTGAATTAAAAATTTGAACAAAGTTGAGATAATTTTTGAACATGTAAAATTGAAAATAAATGTTTTTCGTGATTAATTTTTTGATTTTTTCTTGATTATAAAATTTATAAATATTGAAGAAATTTTCAATATCAGATTGATTTGTATTTTTGAATTACAAATCATAACATTTTCTTTTAATGGTAAATGATTACAATATCCAAAATATAAACTTGTTAATATTTCATAAACTTGAATTTTTATCAATTTTGTAAAAGAAAATTTTTGAATTTTGAACTGATTTTTCATTTTTGAATAAATGATTAAATTTCTTTTGTTATTTTTGGAATTTCCTTTTTAAATTGTATTAATCTTTTTGTTGAATTGAATTTTTAAATGAAATTAAATTGCTTAATTCTTCAATAAAATTTTTAAAATTAGTTCGAAGGGATCAAATTCAGGAATAATATTAATTCTAAATTCTATTAAATCTTCATGAGTTAAATTTGGATTAAATAAACGAAGAAGAAGAAATAAATTATGGTTATTTTGAAGAGATTTTGAAAAACAGAGATTCATAACTTCAAAAAGTTGTTCTTGAGAAAAAAGAGAATAAACGAAATGATTTTGTTTAATTAAATCTTTTTCTTTTTTCCAATTTAATAATTTTTGAGAAAGTTCTTTTTCGTTTTTGATCAATTCATTTTTAAATTTATCTGATTCATTTATTGAAGAATATTCAATAACTTTTCATATTGATTATTTGATTCAATAATATAAAGTTTCTTTAATTCAAATACAAGTTTTTGAAACATTTTCTTGATTATTGGAAAAATTTTTGGAATAAATTCAAATATTTTTGTATTGGATCATTTTCTGAGAAAAGTTCATTTTGTTTTATATTTTGAGAAATGATTTTAATTTGAAGGAAATTATCAAAATTGAATATTTTATAAGTATTCTCCTTATTTTGACAAGAGAATATTAATTCATTTTTGGTAAATAATTAAATTGAAAGAGCATATTTTTTTTCCAAAAATTTCAGATAAATTATTTAATATTTTCTTTTTAAAATTTGAATCATCTTTTGGAAAAAAAATTTAATTAATTCTTGAGTATCATTTTCACTAAATTGCCAAGGTTTTTGATTTTCTTCAGATTTTTGATAATTTGAATCAAATTTTGGAAAAGATTCAAAACTTTCTTGAATTAGAAATGTATTCTTTCATTCTTTTTCTTAAATTTTTGATTATATTTTTCATTTTTAAAATGAATAGATTTTTCGATGAACTTATCGAACTTTTTCATTTTGAAATTTTTTGGAAAGAGAAATAATAATATTTGGGATTAAATTTAGAATATTTTGTTGAGAAAAGAAAATATTAGAAGGAATTTCGTTCATTCTTTTTAATATTCCATTTAATTTTAGATAAATCTTGTAATTTTTGATTTTTGCCAAGATTCTTGGAAAAATTTTGTATAATCTTCATTTTGAAATTTAAAATATGAAAAATTGATATTTCCATTTTGGAATTTTTGAAGTTTTTGTTATATTCATGGAAATTTTGGATTTGATTTGATAACTGTAGAATATTATTATTCTCTGATTTTTCATTTTGAGATTCTTCTAAAAATATTTTTAATTCATTATTTATCCAATCTATTCCTTTTCTAAAAAGGGAAAAATTTATCAATTTGACTTAATTTAATTTTTGATCTGTAATTTCAAATAAAATTTCATTTCTTTTTATTTATCATTTAATATTTTTGAAAATATTTTTATGAAATTTATTCATTGATAAAGGGTTTAATTTTTGTTTTTGATTTAATTTTGATTTTGATTTTTTTAATTTTGGAATCCAAATATAATTAATAAAGATTTCACTTTTTTTGAAATTTCAAAATTTTTGGAATAAATCAAAATTGATTCCTAATTCCTTAATTGATATTTTGAGATCTTTGATGTTTTTTGAATTAAAATTTGCTAAAACTTTTGGAATTTTTGGATAAGTTTCGAAATGATTCCAAACTATATTTTTGTTTATTTTTGATAAAACAGTTTTTCTTTGAAATAATTCTTGATAAAGTCGTTCAATGTTTTGAAATGAAATTTTTGAATATAAATCCCAAATATTTGAAAAGAAATGTTTTTGTTTAAATGTTTCTTCTAATATTGAAAAATCTATTTCAATTTTATCTATTTTTTGAAATGAATATTGAATTTCTTTATCATATTTTTGAATTTTTTGGAAAAATTCATTTTTATTTTCATTTTCCTTAAAATGTTGAAATAACTTTAATAATGAAATCCATGAATCTTGATTTTCTTGAGAAATATTTTTTAAAAATAAAATGAAAGTTTGTTTTTCATTAGGAAAATTATCTCCAATAAGTGATTTCCAATATAAAAATTGTATTTGTAAAGGAATTTCTTTCAAATTTTCTTTTAAAATTAATTTATATTTTTCTTGAATAAAATCTTTGATATATTTAGATAAGAATGTTTCAAAACTTGATAAATTATTTAATATTTTTGGATCGTTGATTATATTTAAACATTCAATAGGAGTTGCGTTATAAGGAAAATTATTGCTTTGAATATTTTCAATAATTAATAATTCAAGAGAAGAGATATATTCATTTATTTTTATTTTTTGGATTTGGTTTTGAATTTGATTTGAATTTTCTTTTAGAATTTCGAGTATTTTTTTTGTTCTTCGATAAATTTTATCAAAAGTATCAAAATATTCAAATAAATTTTGAAATTTCATTTTTCGAATAAGCACAAAAGCTAATGAAAAATCTTTTATAATCAAATATTCCAGTAAATTATCTTTTTTTTCTTTTAAAAAATCTTTTATAATCTTAACAAGAATATCTTCAGATTTTGGAAAAAATATAGGATCAAGTAATCTTGATAAAAATAAGAAAATAGTCGTTTCAGAATCTAAATATTCTTGAATCAAAATATTTATATCTTTTTTAAGTTTTTTTGTATCATAATTTTGTGAAATTGTTTTCCAATCTTTTTCTTCAAATAATGTAATAAATAAAGGAAGAAAGAACAGAATATTATTTGAATTTGATTCTTTGAAGAAGTTAAACAATTTGTAAAAATTTGTCTTAACTTTACTCATCTCTTGAGTATTATAATTAGAAATTTCTTCAACTATTTGAGATAATTCTTTCATTTTTTGAGGAGATTTCTCTAAAAAATTGAATATATATTGAGTAAAAGGATTGTGAAATTTTGATAATAGTAAATAACAAAATATAATTTCTTTTGAGAAAGAATCCATAATATTTTCATCTTTTTCAAAAAATTTTTCATAAAGCATCTTCACAATTTCATTAATATTTAAATTGAGATTTTGCTTTTCACCTTTTATAAGAAACTGATTTTTAAATAAGGAATCTATTCCTTTATAATAATTAATAATTATTTGTTGTGTATTTAAAGAACTTTGCATTATTTCGTTGATAAAAAATGTTTGTAAAAGATCAATAATCATTTCTTGATTTATAGAAATATTCTTTTTTGATTTTTGATGAATAATTCCAAAAAAGAATAATATATTTTGATTTTTTTCTTCTTTGTTTTTTTTCTTGGAATTTTCAATTTCAGTTTGAATTTCTTCTTTATCAACTGTTAAAATAAATTGTCTTTTAAATTTGTTTTTTGCTAAAGTGATTTCAATTTTGATATTAAAAGAAATTTGAGAATCTTTTTTTGATTGTGAAGTATTTTCTTCTTGTAAATTAATTTGTGTTTCAAAAGAACCAAACCAAACATTATTAATTGAATTTGATTTATAAATATCATAATATCGATTTTTGTATTTTAAAGACATTTTTATAGGTATTTCTATTTCTTTTTCTTTTGTATAATAAAGAAAAATTTTTATAAAATATTTTGTGTTGTTTGATAAATTCATTTTTGTTATATTTTTTTGATAAAATAAATTTGAAAAAAAAATGAAAAATGAAAAATGGAAAAAAGGAAAAAAATAATTTTTAAAAAAAGGAAATTAATTTTTCTTTTGAAAATCCAAATTACATTTTGGATTTAATTGATAATAATCAACAGAATCATTCAATTCTTGAGAAATTTTGGAATTTAACTTTGAATCAAATTTACCTAAATAAAAATATTGAATGAGTTTATCAAGAGCTTTATTTGATTTACCAGTATATTCAGAAACTTGATTTGAATCATCAATAACATTCAAAAACATCCCACGAAATAAACCACTTCTAGCACATAAAACGAGTTTATGGATGATAAATCTCGAATTATTTGCAATAATAGTAAAATCTGCATTTTCTTTATCATTAAACAATTTCTTTAAATCTTCAATAAATCCATTTGGGAATTTTTTTTCTAAAATCCATTTTTGATCCAAATCAAGTTTTTCAAGAATTGGAAGTATTGAATTAAATCCATTCAAATCAAATGTGATTTCTCCACTGTAAATAAAATTTATCAATGGAATCACTTGTTTTTTTTGTAAATTTAAGGATATTTTCTCAAGTTTTTTGATTTCTTCTTCTTTCAATCTCATTTTCAATATCAATGAATGTAAATTTATTATTGAATCTTTTGTTTTCAATTCAAAATCACAAAATTCTTGTCTTTGGAATAAGTTTAAATAATCTTCACTTAATGGATTCATATCATTTTCTTGTTCTTCTTCCAAATAATCTTTTTTCTCTTCTTCTTTTGGTTGATTTTTTTCGTTTTTTGTTGTGAGATAATTTGCGCATTCTTTTTAAAATTTATTTTTGAATATTTTTGAATATTTTTGAATATTTTTATAAAAATTTTCTTTTTACTTTCTAAAACTGTTTCAATTTGAAAATTATCAAGTAAATTAACAATGAAATATCTTTTAATTTTTTCAGTCTTTGTTTTATCATCTAAAAATTTATTTATAATAAATTCTAAAGCGTCCATATAATTTTTCCCTATTTATAAATTAAATTTATAAATTAAATTTATAATTCAAATTTTTATAAATTAAATTTATAATTCAAATTTTTATAAATTAAATTTATAATTCAAATTTTTATAAATTAAATTTATAATTCAAATTTTTATAAATTAAATTTATAAACCTTCAAATTTTTATAAATTAAATTTATAATTCAAATTTTTATAAATTAAATTTATAATTCAAATTTTTATAAATTAAATTTATAATTCAAATTTTTATAAATTAAATTTATAATTCAAATTTTTATAAATTAAATTTATAATTCAAATTTTTATAAATTAAATTTATAATTCAAATTTTTATAAATTAAATTTATAAACCTTGATATTCTGGAAAATAATTTGATAAAGGAAATTTGTTAATTCTTTGTAAAAATAAATCAATTTTAGAAAAAAATATTAAAAATGGAACATCATTAAAGAATTTAGATGTTTTTAACTCTTCAACTAATTTAATCTCTTCTGATAAAGCATTTATATTTTTATCTTCCATTAATACTTTACAATAATCACTTAAAGAAACAAATATAAAAACAGCTTTCATATCCTTTTTTTTGATTTTGATTTTGATTTTGATTTTAATTTTAATTTTCATTTTAAATTTTAAAAAGAAATAAATATAAACCATCATAACATGAATCCTTTTAAAATAAAATTTTAAGTATTAATTATTATTATTACTTTGTTTTTTTTTTATAAATTTTTTTTTATTTTTTAATTTACCATTTTTCTTTCATTTCTTGCTCCACCAACATCAATAAATCTAATTGTTTGTTTATTAATTTCTACTTGTGTTTCCATTATTCCTGTTGTTTTAACTCTGAAATTTAAATAATCTTCAAAATTTGGAGAATAATTTACTAATAAAAAACGATCTAATGATTTAAAGAAACTAAATTTAAAAATTAAGCCAATATTTAAATTAAATATTTAAATCAATATTTAAATTAATATTTAAATTAATATTTAAATTAATATTTAAATTGAATATTTAAATCAATATTTAAATCAATAATTAAATTGAATATTTAAATTGAATATTTAAATTGAATATTTAAATCAAATATTTAAATCAATATTTAAATCAATATTTAAATTGAATATTTAAATCAATATTTAAATCAATAATTAAATTGAATATTTAAATTGAATATTTAAATCAATATTTAAAATAAAAATATTTAAAATTTTGAATATTAAATTGAAAATTGAAATATTTAAATTGAATATTTAAATTGAATATTTAAATTGAATATTTAAATTAATATTTAAATTGAATATTTAAATCAATATTTAAATTGAATATTTAAATCAATATTTAAATCAATATTTAAATTGAATATTTAAATCAATATTTAAATCAAATATTTAAATCAATATTTAAATCAAATATTTAAATCAATATTTAAATCAATATTTAAATTGAATATTTAAATTGAATATTTAAATTTATATTGAATATTTACTAAGGATAAGATTCATATTGACTATATGGTAATTTTTCAAAAACTTCTTGAATAACTGATGAATTCCATAAAATTTCCATTTGATATTTATTTAAAGAAATTTCTTTGCCTTTTTCTAATAAAATATCTTTAATTTTTCTTTTTTTTTTTTAAATTAATTAAAATTGAAATCAAATTTCAAATCAAAATTTAATACTTCTTCTTCAAAAGTAAAATTATTTAAATTCAATTTTTTTGCATTTAAACAAAGATTTTCTAAACAATTTTGAAGCCTTTCTTGTAAATTTGATTTTATAAATTGAAAATTATTATTTGATTCAGAATAATTTAAATAAATTCTAGCAATTTGCTTTATTAAAAGTAGATTTTCCAGAAGAACCAGTTCCAAGAAGAATAATAGAATTTTTTTCTTGTTGTCTTAAACGATCACTATCAAAAGGCGGAATTGAAGAATCACGATAAGAATTTCCCATTTAATAAAAAAAAAAAGAGGAATGAAAGAAAAAAAATGAAAAAAAAAAAAGGAGAAAAAAAAATTTTCCTTTCAATTTTTTAAATTTTTGATAATTTTCTCCTTTTTATTATTTTTGGATTTTCTTTTACTAATGATTTTATTGAAGATTTTATTACAATTTCTTTTGTTTTTGTTTTTATTTTAATGTCTTTTGTTTTTGTTTTTTTTTTTGACTTTTACAACAAAATTTTTTTTTTCATTTTTTTCTTTCAAAATTTCCAAACAAAAAGGAAAATCTTTTCTAAGAAAATTAGACGATGAAATCAGTTAAAAACTTTTTTGGGGATAAAACCAAAGCAGCATTTTCATCTGAAATGGAGAAAAAAGTGATAAAATCGACGAATCATGAATTACAAGAACCAGATAAATCGAGCCTTCAAATTCTGCTCAAATACACACACAAACCGGGAGCAATCAACGGGCAACTTGTTCGAGTGCTTGCGAAGAGATTGAAAAAGAAGGGCTTTGTTACTGTTTTTAAAGCGCTTCTTGTTCTTCATCGACTTATAACTGACGGTCATAAAGATTTTGCAACTACTTTTTCTAATTCTCAGAAACATGCAGGCTTTTTTGGCCTTTCTAATTTTAGAGATCTCTCAACTCCTAATGCTTTTGAATATTGTGAGTTCATTCGAACTTATTCTGGTTATTTAGAAGAAAAGCTTATTGTTTTTAGAGAAGTTGATTTTAAAATTGATTTTATTTCAAAAAGTGATTCTAAAATTTCTCCTTATCGTAAAGCTGCTTATGATTCCGTTATTAGAGATATCCCAAAGTTCCAAAGTCAATTGGACGCTCTTTTTGATTGTGATGTTAGTTTTCTTTCTTTTTTGATCTTTTATTTTTTACTTTTTTATTTTTAACTTTTTTTCTTTTAACTTTTTTTTTTTCCTATTTTTTTTTTTTCCTTTTTTAGTTTCATCAAATGATGCAAGATTCTTTATTTAATTATGCTGCTATTTTATTATCTAGAGATGCTGGAAGAATTTATAATATTATTCATGAAGGAATTTTAAGAATTTTAGGTATTTCAATTAAAATTCATTTATAAAATTCATTTATAAAATTTAAATTCATTTTAAAATTAAAATTCATTTTAAAATTAAAATTCATTTATAAAATTTAAATTAAAATTAAAATTCAAATTCATTTTAAAATTAAAATTAATTTATAAAATTAAAATTAAAATAAAAATAAAAATTAAAATTAAAATTAAAATTATAAAATTAAAATTAAAATTAAAATTAAAATTCATTTTAAAATTAAAATTAAAATTAAAATTAAAATTAAAATTAAAATTAAAATTAAAATTAAAATTAAAATTAAAATTAAAATTAAAATTAAAATTAAAATTAAAAAAGAATTAACTTTCAAACAAGGAAAATCAATTAAAAAAGAAGCTTTTGAAATATATAAAAGATATTCAGATCAAACAGAAAAAATGATTCCATTTTCAGAAAATCCAAGATTTTCTGGAGATTTACCATTTTCAACAAGTAAAAAAGAAAAAATATTAACAGCAATTAAAGATTTAGTTTCAAGTTTTGAAAATTCAGTTGAAAATGGAAAACCTTCAGCAAATGATAAAGCATTTCAAAAATTAAATAATCTTCTTCAAAATGAACTTAAAAGTGATGATGAAGATGAAAGTAAAAGTGGAAATGAAAGTAAAAGTGATGAAGATGAAGATGAAAATGAAGATGAAAATGAAGATGAAAATGAAGATGAAAGTGAAAGTCAAGATGAAAGTGAAAGTGAAAGTGAAAGTGAAAGTAGTGATGGTCCTAAATTTAATACAAAAACTAAATCAAATTTTTTTAAGAAAATTGTTAAACCAAAATCTCTTACTCAAAAACAAACAAAACAAGAAGAACCAGATTTACTTCAGCTTGATTTTAATAGTATAAATTAAAATTAAAATTAAAATTAAAAATTAAAATTAAAATTAAAATTAAAATTAAAATTAAAATTAAAATTAAAATTCATTTATAAAATCAAAATTAAAATTAAAATTAAAATTAAAATTAAAATTAATATTAAAATTAAAATTAAAATTAAAATTAATATTAAAATTAAAATTAAAATTAAAATCAAAATTAATATTAAAATTAAATTTAAAATTAAAATTAAAAAGCAAAAAATCCTGAACCTAAAAAATCCTTTAACAATGATCTTTTTTCAATACAAAATGAACCCAAAAAACAACCTCAACAAAATTTTACAAATCAAAACGATTTTTTCAATACAAATCAAAATGATCCTTTTAACACAAATCAAAACGATTTTTTCAATACAAACAAAACTGATCCTTTTAACACATCAAACAATTTTTTTGATATTCCAATGACAAACACACAACCAATTCAACCAAAACAAAGAATTCCTTCAAAACAAATTATTGATTCTTTTTCAAATCAAAATTCCAATTCAAATTTTAATTCCAATTCCAATTTTAATTCAAATTCAAATTTTAATTCAAATTTTAATTTTAATTCAAATTCAAATTCTAATTCTAATTCATTTAATTTTCAAAATCAAACTTCTAATCAAGCTTGGGATTGGGGAAATACTAAATCAACTAATGTTAATCAAAATTTAAATCAAAATCAAAATCAAAATCAATTCTCAAAAAATCTTCAATTTTCTTTTGGTAATAATTTCCGTTCAAATAAAAATTTTTCACCTTCAAATTGGACAAATAAAAATCAAAATCAAAATCAAAATCAAAATCAATTCCAAAATCAAAATCAATTCCAAAATCAAAATCAAAAAAAAGGAAAAGATGCTTTTAATGATTTAATTGATTTTTCTTTAATTTAAAAACTCAAAAAAAAAAACAAATTTTCTTTTTTCTTTTTTCTTTTTTCTTTTTTCAATTTTTCTTTCTTTAAAAAAAATAAAATTAAAGAAAAAAATTTATGTTTGTTTTTTGTTTGTTTTTTGTTTGTTTTTTGTTTGTTTTTTGTTTGTTTTTAGTTAATTTTTTTTTGATTAAATTTCCTTCTCAAAAAAAAAAAATTATTAAAATTATTCAAATTATTAAAATTATTCAAATTATTAAAATTAATTTTTTTGAGATTTTGATTGCATTCTTTTTCTTAATTCATCAATTAAATCAAAATCAATATCATCTTTATCAACTTCAATTTCTTCATTTTTTCCAGAAAGATCACTAAAAAGAGGATCACGAACAATAGGATTAGAAAGTAATTGAAAAACATTAGCAATAGAAGATTCAAGTTGTGGTTCAGTAATTGAAATTTTTTCAACTGAATAATCTCTTGATCGATTTTCCCAATCAAAAATATTTAAAGGAACTTGAATTATTGGTTCAATTAAAGAATTTCCAGGACAAACAATAATATTTGTTTGTGGATCTAAATCTTGAATATTTTGATTTTCAGGAATATTATGTAAAAGAACAGTAAATAAATCACCAGATTTAATATTAAAAGGAAGAAATTTTTGATTTGGATTTTGATTTTCATTTAAATTTTCATTTAAATTTTCATTTTGATTTAAATTGAATTTTAAATTTGATTTCTCTTTGTAATCTTCACTTAAATGTGCTTTTAATTTTTTATCACATCCTAATTGATCAATTTTCTTTTCATCTTCAATCACATAATCTTTTATTGCTGGAACAACATAACAATATTCAACCAAATCAGTCATAAACTTCTTAACCCTTTCCAAATTTGAGCTAATCAATTCATTAAAAACAACGGATTCAGAACCAGTTTTAAAAGTACTTAAATTTGCGATATTTTGAACAATTCTTGAAATAACAACCAAAACTTTGCGAACTTTTGAAGAAATAGCATGTTCACTTTCTGCAACATCGAATAACTCGGGGGCAACAATTGCTGGACAAACAAAACGTAAGAAAACAAATCCAGCAAGAACAACATTATGAGCATAAGGAAATTTTCTTTTTGTTTCTCTTGAAAGAATGAAGCACACTTCTCTCATAAGAAGCGGGAAATGAGGCGCTGATGAAAATATTCTGTCAAGAAGTTTCTGTGTGAATTTTGACACAAGTTGAATTCCTTCTTGATTTTTCTCTTCAGTTTCGCAATTGCGGAATTCAAAAGGATTTCCTTCACTTGTTGCGATTAAAATGATAATTTCCTGAATAAAATCACTCAAAACCCATCTTAAATAAGAGTTTCCAAAAGTTTTTCCAAGAAAAGATAGCATTTTGTTGCACATACTATTTCCACGAAATAAGGTTGTTTCAAATATGGTTTCGTCGACTTCAAATCCAATTGCGAAAGAAAGAAGTTCTAATAACTTTGATTTCGCGCTTGACATCAAAACTAAGTTTTTACTGATTGCGTCCGCGTCTCCAATCTTAACTACGCGGAATAAAGACGAAACAATTTGGAAATTATTTGAAAACATTAAATCACTGAATTCTTCGCATTGCTCGCTTGTTAATGATAGTTCTTCAAATTCGTCTTCCTGCTCGTTATCATCACTATTTTGGCTTCCATCATCACTTTCCTTTTTCGGAGCAATAAGAACATTTGCCCGTTTTTCTTGGAAAATGCTTGATGAAGATAATATTGTGATTGGATGTACAATCTCGCAATTTTCTGAATCAATATAAAAAATATCATCTTCTTTTTTCACTTTAATCATTGTTTGTTTCTCATTCACTTGAATAACACCAACAATATCAAAGAATTGTTTTTCTGAAAAATAAACACTTTTTTTATCCTCTTTTTCTTCCGTTATTTTTTCTTTTCCAAATTTCTCGTTGAATTCTTTCTCATTCAAAACTCCTCGGAATTGTGGGTTTAAATTCTTAAACACATAAGCTCGAACTTCCTTATCTTCATTGTTTTGAATTTCAAACGTTAGCAAAAAGGATAAAATTTTGTTTCGCCATTTTTTGATAACTTCCATTTGTCCATCCATTAAGATTTGCTCGTGGTTCATTTTGGCCATCTCTTCAGGATTTTTCTCGTAAAGAATCCTCAAACTTTTCATCGCTTTTCCTTGTTTTTCCAAAATTTCAATTTCTTTATCAAGCCAGTTTCTGAAGAAAACCACTTCTTGGTAATTTTCTTGGTTTTTTAAAATATTTCCCATTCTTTGATGTTTAACTGAGAATGATCGATATCGAATTTTTTCTGGTCGATTTAATGATATTTTTTCTGTTTTTGTTTCTTGGTTTTGTTTATCAAACGAGTTTTCTCCCCATTCATTTCCCTCCAAATTTCCGTTTTCATTTGCATTTATATTCTCATTTGAATCTGGGTTTGGATTTAAATTGCCGTTTAAATTTTCTGTTGGATTTGAATTCAAACTGTTTTTCATTTGATTTTCATTTTTGTCTTGATTCTCCTTTGTTTCTTGCGTTTTTTTCATTTCCTCCTTCAAAAATGTCGTTTTATCAACTTGTGGTTTTTCTTCTGCTTGAAATTTGGTTAAAAAATGTGCAATATTCAAAATATGGAAAGCATCGATCCAATTTTTCAAAATATCGAGTTTGGAAAAAGAAAGAAAAATACGATGACTTCCGATTGTAATTTTGAGGATATTGATTTGGTAATCAGGAGGCAAAGAAGACAAATTGGGGATTTTGGGGTCATTTTTGTCAATTTCCTTGCAATAGGCAACACCTTTAAGTTCGAGAATTTTCCTCAATCTTTTATCCTTTACATCTTGTTTGCTGAGATTCAATCCATGCAAAGTAAGTGTTGCAAGCTTCCATTTCCCAGTGGATTTTGAGGAAATGAGATAGAAAATGGATCCGCTTTTAAACACAGGAGGATCGTTTTCTTTGTATGAATAATAAGAGAGAAAAGTAACCGTTTTGTTTATTGATATTCCTGACATTGTTTTTTTGTTTTTTGATAACGAAATGAGTTCTTTTGAAAATTCATCAGCGGATTTGGGTTGATTTTGTGTTTCTTGTTTCATTCCCCGATTAAATATAATGCAAACATGTTTCTTAAAAACCAATCCTTCCATTTCTTGATCTTGATTTGCTTTATTCTGCAATTTCCCCATAAAAAACATCTTTTTATCATCGTTCATCATTTTCGCATCTTTCACAATAATCCAGTCTCCGTTTTTATACGGAAGAATTTTATTCGGATTGTTATCTTTCACATCCGATAAATTCGAGACCACTTGATTTTGTGGGATATGATCCTTCTTTGCAAATGCAAAATAAACATCCTTATATTCAGGTGCGTTGAATAATCTTCTGCAAAGTCGCTTTAAAATTCTTTTCCGCCAAATTTGGATATGGGAAATTTTCTGTTCCCATTCCTCAATCACTTTGGAAAGATTATTCACAGTATCGAGATCATCGCAATCTTTATAAAATTGGATCAAATTTTCTCTGCCTGATTTTTCTGTTTTATAAATTTTTTTGGTTGATTCAACCCATATTAATAGTTGATTTAATTTTTCAATTTCAATTTGGTAGTTTGCCTTCTGAATCCCTGTTTCCTTTATGAGAAGAAGAAATCCAAGTAAAACCTCGAAAATATTGCTCCATTTTTTGGATTCTTCTTCCGATTCAGTTGAAAGTGATAAATCTTGTTTGTCCATTTCAAGATTCAAAACAAACGATTTGCTATTATGCGATTTTTCAACTTGAACTTGAACTTGAACCGAAACCAAATCGCGAAGATCAAACACTTGGATTGGCATTTGAGCGTAATTTGAAGAATAAACAAGAAGAATCCAACTTGAAAGAACAACCCATAATTTCGAGCGTTTTCGCGACGGAGTCACAATCAAAAATCCAGACTCGTTTGTCGGGAAATACTCCTTGTCTCCAATAGAATCTTTCCATTGCTCAATGATTTTCATTGCTGATTGAACACCCTTTTTTTTGTTGAGTGTGTTGAGATTAATTGCGTTAATTTTCGCAAAATAATTTTTCACAAGTGAATCAATTCTTGGTTGATTTTTAAGTTGTTTCGATTTTTCGGGTTCTTTCTCAGATTTTTTGAGATTTAATGATTCATGAAAAAGATGAACATGATTATCTTCAGTTTTATTTTTTTCTTTTTTCCCATCTTGTGCATCTGTTTCTTCCATATTAAATGAGAATTTCACTCTTGATTGTGGTCTTGAGATTAATGATTTTGGAGCTTCTGAATTTTGGATAAAAACATCATTATAATCCGCAACTGGAATCTGTTCTATAAATTTGACTGGGATTTTCACTTGGATATTTTGAACATTAATTTCTAGAACATCATCTTGTTCTGTTATTTTTTCCGATTGCGAAATTTGTGCCCAATCTCCCATTTTCAATTGTATTTTCTTGCTTGAATCATCGGGTAATTCCAAAGAAACATCCTGATTTATATAACAGAGTTTTTCTTCATTGGAAACTTGCGGGAAGTTCAATCTCCCAAGAACCTGAAAGAAATGCTCCTTTGCTTTTTCAAAAAGTGATATTTCATATAACGTTGTGGAAATTTGTGTTTGAGCAAAATAAACGGATGTGATTGATTTTCTTTGAATATTTTCCGTTGTTGTTTCTTCTGTTTCTTTTCGTGTCTTTTTTTTCTTTGTATTTTTTGCTTTGGAATTTGTTTTATCAGGTGAATCTTCTTCGTTTGAATTTGGTTTATCTTTGTTTGATTTCAGATCATTTGCTTCGTTTGTTTTATTTTGTTTCATTTTTTGCATTGTTTTTCTTGGCTTCAGAAAGAAATTCCGAAGAAAATTATCTTGAACACTAATTTTTAATTGGATTGTGTTTTTGATTTTCACAAATCCAAGCAAAAGTAAATTGAGCTTGCTTAATCGAGTATTTATCCATTTCAAAACATCTTTGATCTTGTTTGTTCTGTTTTTGATATTCGACGAGATGTTTGTGATTGGATTTTTGATTTGCACTAAATCCATCAATAAATTCAATGTGTAGATCCAATCATCAACCAAAGATTTTGAAGCTGAATACAATTTGAATGTTCTTTTAGAAGAAACAATTTCAAAATAGAATTTTTTGTGACTTTTTCCAACATCAATTTTTTGGACAGTCAATATGTTTTTTAACGGAATAACATCTTCCGTTTTTTTCTCATCAATCCCATAAATTTGCAAATGAAACGAACAAATGACCAAAGTTCGTGGTTTCCAATTTGACATTTTTTTACCAATTTGGCAATAAAAATCTGCTTTTCTTTCAATACTTAAAAACTCAAAAACAGGTGTTGTATTTCTTTTCTTCATTAATTCCAATGCTGGATTAATTAAAATGGAATCTGTTAATTCCACATTTTTTATCCGTAATTTCTTGGTTTGATCTTCTTTGTTTTCCTTTGTTTCCATGCTGATTAGAAGTAATTTTTCTTGTGGAATTTCGCCAAGTCCATTTTGAGTTATAACGATCCAATTAGAATCTTCTATTCCTTTTTCAATATAAACAAAGTCATATTTAGAAGCTTTTGTTTCTGTTTGAGATTTAAGTGGATCTTTTTGTGGAGTTGATTGATGATTTGCAATAACTATTGCTGGTTGATGTTTTGAAGTTTTTTCTTTTGAGCAGTTAGCTAAATAGAGTTTTACAAGAAGAAGATTTGTCCAAGAGCCAATATCAGAAGAAGTTTCTTTTAATTTTTCTAATTGAGCGATAATATTTTTATCATCAGCTAATTTTTATAAATGAATTTTAATTTTAATTTTATAAATGAATTTTAATTTTAATTTTATAAATGAATTTTAATTATAATAATTTTAATTTTATAAATGAATTTTAATTATATAAATGAATTTTAATTTTAATTTTATAAATGAATTTTAATTTTTAAATTTTATAAATGAATTTTATAAATGAATTTTAATTTTAATAATTTTATAAATGAATTTTAATTTTTTACTAAGATTAGAAGTCTCATCTTCTTGACTTTCTTTCACTTTATCTCCATTATTAGATAAATTCTTCTTTTTATTTGAATTTTCTGATAAACTCTTTAAAATATCTTCTCGTTCTTCTTTCAATTTTAAATCAATTAACTCCAATAAAGAAAGTAATTCCTTAATTGCTTGTAAATCATTTTGATCTGCATTTTTGCGACAAATACCAATAAAAGATTTAACAAGAAGAATAGAATGAACCCATTCATCAACTGTTTGTAAATTTTCTGCTTTTATATGAAAAAATTCCGATTTGCAAATAATTTGAAAAGAATTTTCGTCTTTTTCTTTAAATTTAAGTTTATTATCATCTGTATATTTAATAACACCAAGAATATCTTTAATATGAATTTCCACTAATAAATCTGTTTGTAATGTTTTGTCTGGTTTGTAAATTTTAATTGATGTATTTTCCAATTCAAAAAATCGTTTTTTCCATTTTCCTGGTTTTGTTAATATTAATAGATTTCCTTTAATTGTAACTGGTATTTTTGGTATTTCTTCTGGAATGTATAAATATTTATGTCTTATAAATTCTTTATTGATTTCTATTTGATTTGGATTGTATTTTTCTGCTTTTTTTAAAATTCTTTGCGGTTTTATTTCTTTTTGTAAATTTTGAGATGAATTATTTCCATTTGTTTTTTCTTCTTGATTTAGAAAAAGATCTTGATATTTTTGAGGTTCTAATATTTTAATATAACTAACTATTTTTTATTTATTTTTAAATTTAAAAAAGAATTTAAAAAAGAAATTGAATTTGAATTTAAATTTTATTTGTTAATTTGAATTTGAAATTGAATTTGAATTTTAATTTTAATTGGAATTTAAATTGGAAATTTAATTTGAATTTGAATTTGAAATTAAATTGGAATTTAAATTTGAATTTAAATTTGAATTTGAAATTGAATGTTAATTTGAATTTGAATTTGAATTTTATTTTGAATTTAAATTTTAATTGGAAATTGAATTTTAATTTGAATTTTAATTTGAATTTGAATTTTAATTTTAATTTTAATTTTAATTTGAATTTGAATTTTAATTTTAATTTAAATTTGAATTTGAAATTGAATGTTAATTTAAATTTGAATTTGAAATTGAATTTTATTTTGAATTTGAATTTTAATTTGAATTAGAATTTTAATTTGAAATTGAATGCTAATTTGAATTTGAATTTTATTTTGAATTTGAATTTTATTTTGAATTTTAATTGGAAATTGAATTTAAATTTGAATTTGAATTTGAATTGGAATTTGAATTAGAAATTGAATTTGAATTGGAATTTTAATTTCCAATTTGAATTTGAATTTGAATTGGATTTGAATTTGAATTTAAATTTGAATTTAAATTTGAATTTAAATTTGAATTTAAATTTGAATTTAAAATTTTAATTTTAATTTTAATTTTAATTTTAATTTAAATTCCAATTTAATTTTAATTTCCAATTTTATTTATTGATTTTAATTTCCAATTTAAGTTTTAAGTTAAAAAATTGAGAAAAAATGAGAAAAATTTTTTTTTAAAATTACAAGGAAGAATTCCTTCTTGTTGTGTTCTTTCTGATTTAACTTTAACCCAATTATCATCAATTTTGTTAATTATTTTTAAATTATCGTCTTTTTGTAGATCTACTACTTGAGAGTCTTTTGAAACAAAACGGAATAAACTTATTGCATCAACGGATTCTTTTGACATTCTTAATATTCAAAAAAAATAATAGAAATAAAAATAAAAATAAAACAAAAAAAGAAGAAAAAAAATGAAAAAAATAATTTTGGTTTTTTAATTTTAATTTTAATTTTAATTTTAATTGATCAAAAAGAATAAAAAATTTTCTTTTATTTTTCATTTTTCATTTTTCATTTTTAAATTAAATTAAATGGATATTATTAAAGCTGCTCAAGATAATGATTTAAATGCAGTTAGGCAATGTCTTCTTGCTGGTGAATCACCAAATAAAAAAGGAGTTTGTTTTGATTTTTGTTTTAATTTTTAATTTAATTTTAATAAACAAAACCAAAAAAAAAAAAGGGAGTAAATTGTTTTAAAAAATTCAAGAATAAGATTTTTGGATATTTTTATTAAAATTAATTAAATAATTAGTTTGTAAAATAATTTTCAATTTCAATTTTGTTTGTAATTTAAATTTAATTTTAATTTAATTTTTATCTTTTAAATTTTAAAGGGAAATTCACCTCTTTATATGGTTTTTTTTGGTTTTTCAACTCCAAATTATGAAGTTATTAAATTACTTATTGAAAATGGAGCTGATGTTAATTCAAGAGTTGTAAATTATTAATCTAAAAACAAAAATAAAAACAAAAATAAAAACAAAATTAAAATTAAAATTAAAATTAAAATTAAAATTAAAAAGATTGTAATTTGCTCTTTTTTTCCATTCCAAATTTTTTTTATTAAATTTAAAATGAAAATTTAAAATAGACTGTATTTTTTAATTATAAATTTTTGATTATAAAATTAATTCATTTTGATTTATATTTTATGTAAAAACAAAAAAGTCTGTAAATATTTAATTTAATTTAATTTAATTTAAATTTAATTTAATTTAAAAATAATTTTACATTTTAGGAGGTAAATTTATTTTAATTTTTGTTTTTTTCTTTTCAATAATAAATCTAATAAGAATTTATTTTTAGCGTGAAAGTGTTATTCAAATTGCTTTGAAAAAAAACAAAATTACTCCACAAATTCTCCAACTTTTAATTGATAATGGAGTTAAAATGAATCAAACTGATGTAAATCATAAATATTTATTATATTATAAATTATAAATTATAAATATAAATCAAAATAACTAATTTAGGGTGTAAAATTAAAATTATCTAATTTAAAATGAAAATAAAATTTTTACTCAATAATTTCTCATAAAAAATAATCAAAAAGCATGTAAAATTGTTTTTCAGAAATAAAATCTAAAATATAAAATATAAAATATAAAATATAAAATATATTATTTATTTAGAAACAAACACCTTTAATAATGGCTTGTGCTAATAAATACTCTTCCAAAATTGTTGAAATGATTTTATCACAAAAAGATACTAAAGTTAATGCTTCTGATGTATATAAAAAATTGATTTAAAAAATAATAATCAAAAATTGATTTGAAAAATAATAAGGATGTAAATTTATTTGCTTATTTTTTTGTGGAAAAGAGTTTTTCAATTTTGTTATTTATTTTGAATATTAGAAAGTAAAAAATTTTGTTTTATGAATAAAAGATATTGTAATATTTATTATAATGTAAATATTAAGGGATGGGATGCTTTGCATTATGCTTGTCAATCACCAATTGATTTTACTGTTATTCAACTTTTAGTAAAAGCAGGTGCTAATGTTAATGCTAGAACAGTAATTTTATTAATTTAAATCCAAATCCAAAATTAAATTTTTTATGAATTCATTATTTTTTTTAGAAAGTAAAATTTATATTTATTTTTTCTTTAAAAAATTACTTTTTGATTTAATTTGATTATTAAAATAATAAAATTAAATAGGAAGTAAAAAATTGATTATTAAAAAAAATCCTTTATAAAAAAATTTGAAATAATTTTTTAAAATTTAATTTTAAATCCAAAAAAAAAAAAAAGAATTTAACTCCTCTTCATATTTATTCTTTTGCATCACAAAATTCAATAGAGGTTTTAAAATTCTTATTTATATCAGGAGCTAATCCAAATTATAATGCTGTAAAAACAAAATTAATAAAATAAAATGAAATAAAATTATTAATCAAAAAATATATATAAAAAAGACTGTAAAAAAATTTAAATTACTTTTCATTCCAAATTAAATTAAATCAAAAATTAAATAAAATTAAATTAAAATCAAATTAAATTAAATTAAATTTAAATTAAATTAAATTAAATTAAAATTAAATTAAAATAAATTAAATTAAATTAAATTAAATTAAATTAAAATCAAATTAAATTAAACCAAATCAAATTAAATTAAAATCAAAATTAAATCAAATCAAATTAAATTAAATTAAATTAAATTAAATCAAAATCAAATTAAATTAAAATTAGGAAGTAATTTTTTGTTTAATTTTCCTAAATTAATTTAAATTTCTAAATTATTTTTAATTAGGGAACACCTTTTCATTTTGCAATTAAAAATAAACTTGATCCTGAAAAAATTCAAGAATTTCTTAGAGCTGGAGCTAATTCAGATATTTTAGATGTTAATCAAAAAAAAAAACAAACAATTATTAAATTATTAAATTTAAATTTTATTCCAAAAAAAAAAATAGAAAGTAAAAATAATCAAAAAGAAAAGAAAAAATATTATTTAAAAAAGTCAATTCTCAAAAAATCAATTATCAAAAAAAAAAATAGAAAGTATTTCTTTTTCAAAAAAAAATAAAAACAATTTCAAAATCAAATAAAATAAATATATTGAAATTTTTATTTGAAAAATTAGAAATCAAGTGTTTTACATTGTGCTTGTGATTTAGGATCTTCAGAAATTATTATTAAAATGCTTCTTGCAGGAGGAGCAAATCCAAATCTTGTTAATGTACCAAAGAAAAAATATTTAGAAAGAAAGAAGATTTAAAATAAATAAATAAAAAGGGAGTAAACAATTTTATTTTTCATTTTAAAAATCATTCAAATAAATATTTTTTATTTTAAATTTAGAAAGTAATAAATCAATAAATCAATTAATCAATTAAATCAATTAAATCAATTAATAAATCAATAAATAATCAAAGAAAAAAACACCACTTCAAATTTGTAAAGATACAGGAAGAGATGATTTAGTTCAAATTTTTCAAGATTTTGCAAGTATTTTTTTTTTAAAAAATAAAAAAAAAGATTTTAAATTGTAAATAAAATTTTAATTTAAAAACAAAATAAAAGTAAATCCAAATGATACAAAAATGAAATATTTTTCAGCAGTTAAGATGGTAATTTTTAAATCCAATTTTTAAATCAATTTTTAAATCAATTTTTAAATCAATTTTTAAATCAATTTTAAATCCAATTTTATTCAATTTTTAAATCAATTTTTAAATCAATTTTTAAATCCAATTTTTAAATCAATTTTTAATCCAAATTAAAATCAATTTTTAATCCAATTTTTAAATCAATTTTTAAATCAAATTTTTAAATTCAATTTTTAAATTCAATTTAAATCAATTTTTTAATCCAATTTTTTAAATTCAATTTAAATTCAAATTAAATTCAATTTTTTAATCAATTTTTAATCAATTTTTAATCCAATTTTTAATCCAATTTTTAAATCCAATTTTTAAATTAATTTTAAATCAAATTTTTAATCAATTTTAAATCCAATTTTTAATCCAATTTTAAATCCAATTTTTAATCCAATTTTTAAATCAATTTTAAATCAATTTTAAATCAATTTTTTAATCCAATTTTTAATCCAATTTTAAATCAATTTTTAATCCAATTTTTTAAATCAATTTTTAAATCAATTTTTAAATCCAATTTTAAATCAATTTTTAAATCAATTTTAATCCAATTTTTAAATCAATTTTTAAATCAATTTTTAAATCAATTTTTAATCAATTTTAAATCAAATTTTTAATCAATTTTTAAATCAATTTTTAAATTAATTTTTAAATCAATTTTAATCCAATTTTTAAATCAATTTTTAAATCCAATTTTAAATCAAATTTTAAATCCAATTTTTAAATCCAATTTTTAATCCAATTTTTAATCCAATTTTTAAATCCAATTTTTAATCCAATTTTTAAATCAATTTTTAAATCAATTTTTAAATCAATTTTTAATCCAATTTTTAATCCAATTTTTAATCCAATTTTTAATCCAATTTTTAAATCAATTTTTAAATCAATTTTAAATCATTTTTAAATCAATTTTTAATTCAATTTTAATCCAAATTTTTAATTCAATTTTTTAAATCAATTTTTTAATCAATTTTAAATCCAATTTTTAATTCAATTTTAAATCAATTTAAATCAATTTTTAAATCAATTTTAAATCCAATTTTAAATCAATTTTTAAATCAGTATTTTGAACAACAAGAAAAGAATAAATCATTTTCAGATCACAGTCAACAAGAATCAGAACAAGAAAGTGAAAAATCAAAAAGAGATTCTTTATTTGATTTACTTTCAATGGCTAAAAAGGCAAAATTACAAGAAAATTCAAATCAAACAAATGAAAAACCTCGTCTTACAGGATTTTTTAGTCAAGTTAAAGAAAATTTACAAAAAAAAGAAGAATCAAAATTTAATTCATTTAAATCTGAATTGGATGATTTCAAAAGTGAAATCAATATTAAAATTCAAAGTCTTGTTGAAGAAAATGAAAGATTAAGAAAAGATCTTACAGATCTTCAAAAAAGAATGAAAAGAATTGAAGAAGCAAATCCATCTTTAATTTTGAATTAACAAAAACAAAAAAACAATTCAATTTTTTTTTTGAAAGGAAAACAAAAATAATAAAAGCAAAAAAAACATTTCTAAATTTTGGTTTGTTTGATTTAATTGAAAATAATCAATTCCAATTTCTAATTCATCAATTATTTCTTGTGTAATTTGAATTTTATCTTTAATTTGATTTGAATAAATCCAATATTCAAATATTTGAAATGATTTATTACTTAATTCACTATAATCTGTAACTTTATTAGATTTATCATTTGTTACAGATAAAAACATTCCTCGACATAATTCACTTCTCATTATTAATATTAATTTAGGAAATTTATATTGTTTTTCTTTTCTTTCAATAATAAAATCTTTTTCGTTAATTTATTTCAAAAATGGAATAAAGAATATTAAATAATTAAATTTAGAATTAATTCTATTTTATATATTTTATTAATATTTCTTTATTTAAAATAATATAAAATAATTCTCAATAATTAAATAAAAATAATAAAATGTTTTAATTAATTTATTTCAAAATGGAATAAAGAATAATTAATAATTAAATTTAGAATTAATTCTATTTTATATATTTTATTAATATTTATTTATTTAAAATAATATAAAATTATTCCCAATAATTTAATAAAATTAATAAAATCTTTTTCATTAATTTATTTCAAAAATGGAATAAAGAATATTAAATACTTAAATTTAAAATTAATTATATTTTATATATTTTATTAATATTTCTTTATTTAAAATAATATAAAATTATTCTCAATAATTTAATAAAAATAAATAAAATATTTTAATTAATTTATTTCAAAAATGGAATAAAGAATATTAAATACTTAAATTTAAAATTAATTATATTTTATATATTTTATTAATATTTCTTTATTTAAAATAATATAAAATTATTCCCAATAATTTAATAAAATTGAGAAGAAAATTGAAATATTTTAATAAAGATAAATATTTAATTTTAATAATAATTAATAATAATTTAATTTGAATTTATTTTATTTTAAATTAATATGATATTTTTATTTATTATATTAATATTTTTGATTATTTATTATTTCAATTTTAATTATAATAAAATATATTAAAAAGTGGAATAAATATTTTAATAAAGATAAATATTTAATTTTAATAATATTTAATAATAATTTAATTTAAATTTATTTTATTTTAATTTAAAATAATATTTTTATTTATTATATTAATATTTTTAATTATTTATTATTTTAATTTTAATTATAATAAAATATATTAAAAATAAAATTAAAAATTAAAAATTTTAAATAAATTGAATTTAACATGATTGAATAAGATAAACTTTCTAAAAAAAATAATTTACTAATTATTCTATTTTTGATTTTGATTATAATTTATTAATATTTAAATATTAATTAATAATAAATTTTATTTGATTTTTTTTATTTTAATATTTTAATTAATGAATTTAAATTTAATTATTATTAATTTCTATTTTCAATTTTTATTTTTATTTATTATATTAAAAATATTCAATTTTTAAAATTTATTATTTTTTTTTTGGATTATTTTTATTAATTAAATTTTTAATAAATATTTTAAATTAAAATTAAATTATTTAAAATTAAATTTGTTTTTATTTATTGTTTTAAAGAAATTAATTTGATTAAAAAGTAAATTAAAATTGAATTAAATTTTGAAAAAAAAAATTAAAAAAAAAAGTTTGATTTTCTTATTATTAATTAATTTTTAAATGAAATAAGATTCAACTTCATCAACAACCCATGAACTCTCAGAACCAGCTAAATAACTCATAGCTTCATTTGATCTATAAGTAATTCCATTAGGTAGATTATATCTAGAACCAAATTGTGATAAACCATGTTTTAAATCAGAACCTAAAAGAAAATCACCATTACCAAAAAATGGACCATGATTTAAATAAGAATTAATTGCATATTGAGGTTCTTTAATTGTAAACTTTGCAGGTATTCTATCCCCTTTATCATTTCTTAATGAAAAAATAAATGCATTTGAGTCATTAATGTTTCCTTTATCTCCATTAAATCCAACTTTAGTAAAACCTCCAAAAATAAAATTTTGTTTTGTTTTGATAATAACTAATGTTTTTCCTTTCCCATCAACTGCTTTATGCCAATTTTTAGAATTAAATCCATCTCTTTTTGCTGAAAATCCTTTTTTCATTTTAGAAAAAAAATCATTATCATTTATCCATTCTTGTAATTTCTTAGCATATTCAATATCTTGAACAATTCTTGAATCTGAAAAAATCTTTGCCACTTTTAATTTATATTTTTTTCTGTCTAGTTTTGATTTCGGGATTTCGTTTTCTTTTCCTTTTTCCTTAATTTGTGATTCCAATTTTTTTTATTTTTCTCTCTTTTATTTATTCAAAACTTCTTTCTTCCATTTCTCTTTCAAATAGGATTTTATTTCCTCTTTTTCAATTTCTTTCTCTTGTTTTTTCCACTTTAATTTTCTTTTTTTTTCTTTTGATTCTTTTTTCTCTTGTTTTTAATTTTCTTATCTTTTCTTCAATTTCAATTTTCATTTGTTGATTTTTTTTATTTTATTTTCAATTTCAATTTTCTTTTCTTTGTTTTTCCAATTTCTTTTTGATTATCTTGAATAACTTTGTTTTGAATATCAACTAAAAAGAATTTGGAAGAAAAAAATCAGAATTGTTTTAATTTATCAAAATCTTGTTTTGAAATTGAATCTTTATCAAATAATGAAAAAGAATGAAATAATCTTTTCTTTTTCAATTCCCTTTTCTTTTTCTTTTTCTTTTTCTTTCTTTCCTTTTAATCTTTCATTTCTTTTTCAATCCAATTATTTAAAAATTGAAAAAAATCAAATTGAAAAATTTCTTTTTTTTCTTGTTTAAATTGAATAAATTTGATAATTTCTTCTTTAGTTAAATTGAATAAATTCTCATTATTTTGAATTTGGGAAAAATTTTGATTTATTAATTCAAAACATTTTATTTCAATTTCATTTGAATTTAAATTTCGATTTTGGAATAAAAATTGGAAAAAATTTGAATAATTAATTGAATTTGAAATTTTTTTTTGAATAATTTCTTTCAATAAATTTAATTTAAAATAAATTGAAATTTCTAATAATTGAAAAAGATTTTCTTGATTCTCAAAAGAAATATTTCCATAATAAATATAACTCAAAATTGATTCCATTTCTTTTTTATTAAATTGATTTAAAAAAATAGAATTAAGATGATTTTTCTCTTTTAAAAACTTATCAAAAAAAGGAGATCTTGAAGATAAAATTGATTTATGAACTTTAATTTCAAAAGGATTTGATTTATTCTCAACAAAAATTGAAAAATCTTTAAATGAATTTCCATTTAAAAGGTTTGAATAATCTTTAATTAAATTTTTTGTTACTTTTTTTTCTAAATTTTTCATTTCATTTTCATTTTGATTTTGATTTTCATTTTCAATTTGGTTTGCATTTTGATTATTATTATTCTTATCCATTTTGTTTTTTGTGTTTTTTGTTTTTGTTTTTTTGTTTTTTGTTTTAAATAAAAAGGAAAAAAATGAAAAAAAAAATTTAAAAAAAATAAATAAAAAAAGTGGATTTTGAAAATAAATAAAAATATAAAAAATAAGAATAAATTTAAATTAATAATTAATTTAATTTTCTTTTTAATTTATTATTTTAAATTAATTTATTAATAAATTATTATTATTTTTTATTAATTTTTATTATTAAAAAGGAAAATTATTTTAATTTAATTTTTAATTTAATTTTTTTGGAATTTAAAAATTATTAATAAATTTAAATTTAAAAACAAATTTCCAAATTAATATTAATTCAATTTAATTCAAAAAGATAAAATTTTAATTTCAAAAATCAATTTTCAAAAATATTTTAAAAATAAAAAAATATTTAAATCTAAAACAATAAATTATTATTTTAATAATAGAATTAAATAATAAATTATATTTTTCAAATTAATTTATAAATTAAATATTAAATTAAATCTATTTTCATTTTTATATTTATATTGTTAAATATTTAAATAATAAAATATTTAAATCTAAAACATTAAATTATTATTTTAATAATAAAATTAAATATTAAATTATATTTTTAAATTAATTTATAAATTAAATATTAAATTAAACTTATTCTTATTTTTATATTTTTATGTTAAATATTTAAATAATAAAATATTTAAATCTATAACAATAAATTATTATTTTTAATAATAAATTTAAATATTAAATTATATTTTTAAATTAATTTATAAATTAAATATTAAATTAAACTTATTTCCATTTTTTTTATTTTTTTATATTTAAATTAATAAAATATTTTAAATCTAAAACAATAAATTATTAAGTTAATAATAAAATTAAATATTAAATTTATATTTTTAAATTGAATAAATTAAATATTAAATTAAACTTATTTTTCCATTTTTCATTTTTTCATTTTTCATTAATTTTTAAAAATTAATTATAAAAATATCAAATTTAAATATTGAACCATTTTTCTGTTTTAAATAATAAAAATATTATTAAAAACATAAAATTAATCAAAATATTTTTAATTTATTAATTTAAAATAAAATTTATTTAATCAATTAAAAATTTTTCCATTTTTCATTTTTCATTTTTAATAAAATTAAAAATTAAATATAAAAATAATAAATTAAACATAAATTATTTATTAAAAACATTTTAAATAATCAAAATATTAAAATAAAATTTATTAATTAAAATATTTTTATTTTCAAAAACAAAAGAATGGTCAAATTAAAAATCAAAATCAAAATTGGAAATCAAAAAATCAAAATCAAAACAAAAAATGAAAATAATGAAAATCAAAATCAAAATCAAAATCAAAATGAAAATGAAAATCAAAATCAAAATCAAAATCAAAATCAAAATCAAAAAAATCAAAATCAAAATCAAAATCAAAATGAAAATCAAAAATGAAAAAAATCAAAATCAAAAATCAAAATGAAAATGAAAATGAAAATCAAAATGAAAATGAAAATCAAAATGAAAAAAATGAAAATCAAAATCAAAAATCAAAATCAAAATCAAAATCAAAAAAAATCAAAATCAAAATCAAAAAAAATGAAAATCAAAATCAAAATGAAAATCAAAATCAAAATGAAAATCAAAAATAAAAAAATCAAAATCAAAAAAATCAAAATGAAAATCAAAATCAAAATCAAAATCAAAATGAAAATCAAAATCAAAATCAAAATGAAAATCAAAATCAAAATGAAAATCCAAAATCAAAAATCAAAATCAAAATCAAAATGAAAATCAAAATCAAAATCAAAATGAAAATGAAAATGAAAATGAAAATCAAAATGAAAATGAAAATCAAAATGAAAATGAAAATCAAAATCAAAATCAAAATCAAAATCAAAATCAAAATCAAAATCAAAATCAAAATCAAAATCAAAATCAAAATCAAAATCAAAATGAAAATGAAAATCAAAATGTAATCAAAAATCAAAATCAAAATCAAAATCAAAATGAAAAAAAATGAAAATCAAAATCAAAATCAAAATCAAAATGAAAATCAAAATCAAAATCAAAATCAAAATCAAAATCAAAATGAAAATGAAAATCAAAATCAAAATCAAAATCAAAATCCAAAATCAAAATCAAAATCAAAATGATAATCAAAATCAAAATCAAAATCAAAATGAAAATGAAAATGAAAATCAAAATCAAAATCAAAATGAAAATGAAAATCAAAATCAAAATCAAAATCAAAATCAAAATCAAAATGAAAATGAAAATGAAAATCAAAATCAAAATCAAAATCAAAATGAAATGAAATGAAAATGAAAATCAAAAATCAAAATCAAAATCAAAATCAAAATCAAAATCAAAATGAAAATGAAAATCAAAATCAAAATCAAAATCAAAATCAAAATGAAAATCAAAATCAAAATCAAAATCAAAATCAAAATCAAAATCAAAATCAAAATCAAAATCAAAATCAAAATGAAAATCAAAATGAAATCAAAATCAAAATCAAAATCAAAATCAAAATCAAAATCAAAATCAAAATCAAAATGAAAATGAAAATGAAAATCAAAATCAAAATCAAAATGAAAATCAAAATCAAAATGAAAATCAAAATGAAAATCAAAATCAAAATGAAAATGAAAATCAAAATCAAAATCAAAATCAAAATGAAAATGAAAATGAAAATGAAAATGAAAATCAAAATCAAAATGAGTTAAAAAATGAAAATGAAGAAATTCAAACCAAAATTAAAAAATTGAATAAATTCTTAATAAAACAAGCAAATAAACAAATTGGTTTAATGTTTGGAAATAAAAAAACTTCAGATTTTCAAATTTATTGTGGAAAAGATAAAATTTTAATTCCTTGTCATAGATCAATTTTAGAAGCTCGTTCAAAATATTTTATGATAAATAGAAAAGAAAACAAATTTAATTCAATTTATTTTAATAATTTTGATTCTGAAATTGTTAAACCAATTATTAAATTTTTTTATAATGGAAAATTTAAATTTGATAAACAAAAATTTGATGAATATTTTAAATTTGCAAATGAAATTAAATCGAAAGAAATTCAAATCAAAATTGAACTTGAAATTCAATCAATTTTTAATATTGAAAATATTTTAGAAATTTATTTCAAAACTCAAAAAATTAATTCAAAAAATCTTTTACAAAATTGTGAAAAATTTATTTTCCAAAATATTCAATTTATTATTTCAAATCCAAATTTTGGAAAATATCTAAATCAAAATCAAATAACTAATTTTATTGGATTGATTTCTTTAAATCAAAATCTTCCAAATCAATTTCAAATTATTGAACAAATCAAAACAAAAATGGAATCAAAATCATCAAAAAAAATTGATAAAATTAATTAATTTTGAAATAAATCATCAAAAAGAAAATAATGAAATTGAAATTGAAAAAATTGAAAAAATGGAAAATGAAAATTATTTTTCAACTTTATTAAATCAAATTTCACAAACAAAATCAATTAATCAAATTCAAATTCAACAAATCAAAAATAAACCAATTTCTCAAACTAAAAATATGATAATTTTATTAAATTCAAATATTCAAGAATTTGTTAAAAAAGAATTTCAACATTTACAAAGAAAAAAGTTTAAATTAAAATCTTTATGAGCAAAAAAAGAATAATCCAAAAAGAAAAAGAAGAATTAGAAAAAATCAAAAAAGAAATTGAAGAAATTCAAAAAGAATATGAAAAATGGGAAAAAGAAACTGAAGAAAAATTTCAACAATTTATTCAAAATGAAAATGAAAAAATGAAAAAAGAATATTTAGAAGAATTTAAGAAAATGATTAATAATTTGAAAGAATTATTTAAACAAAATAGAAAAAAAGATTTAGAAGAATTTCAAAATGAATTCAAAAACAGAAAGAATACAAATTTGGAAGAAATTGATAAAAAATATCAAGAATTAATAAATTTCCCTAAATTAAAAATAGAAGAAGATTTAAAATTATTTAAAGAAAGAATTAAACAATTTAAAAATGAATTTGAAAAAAGAAAAAAAGAAACATTTAATCAATTTATTCAAGAAAATAATGAAAATCATGAAAATAATGAAAATAATGAAAATAATGAAAATAATGAAAATAATGAAAATAATCAAATTCAAAATAATCAAAATGAAAATCAAAATCAAAATCAAAATCAAAATAAAAATAAAAATCAAAATCAAAATCAAATTCAAAATCAAAATGAAATTGAAGAAATGAAAAATAGAATTAAATTAAAAAAAAATAAATATTTGGAAAAAATTGAAAAAAAAATCCAAGAAATGAAAATTCAAATTGAAAAATTAAACGAAATTGAAATTGAAAAAATAATTCAAGAATTTAAAAATGAAATTGAATTAAAAAAAATTGAATATTTTAAACAAATTGATGAAGAAATCAAAAATATTCAAAAAAAAATTGATGAAGAAAAATCAAAAATAAAAATTCTTCAATCACCAGAAAAAGCAATAATTTTTTTACAAGAACTTTCAAATTCAATTCAACAACATGATAAGAGTAAATCAAAAACAAAATTAAAAAAAGAAAATTTAATCAAATCATTTTATCTTATTTAATATTTCATTTCCAAAACAAAATGAAAATAAACATAAATAATTGGAGTTCATGTTCATTTGATTCTTGAATGTATGAATAAGTTTCCTAATAATGAAATTATTCAACAAAATGGGTGTTTTACTTTAGCAATTATTGCTTATGGTGATGGTAAATAAATTCTTATTTAAATTTATTTCAAAAATAAAAATAAAACTAAAAATAAAAATAGAAATAGAAAACAAAATTGAGATCAGGAATTTAAAAGGAATTGAAACAATTATTAAAGCAATGAATAATTTCCCAAATATCCAAATTATTCAAGAGAATGGATGTTTAACTTTAGGAATTATTGCTTATGATGATGGTAAATAAATTCTTAATTAAATTTATTTCAAAACTAAAAATTAAACTGAAACTAAAAATAAAAATAGAAAATCAAAATGAGATTAAAAAATTAAATGGAATTGAACCAATTATTAATGCAATGAATAATTTCCCAAATATTGAAGATATTCAAATATATGGATGTTTAACTTTAGGAATTATTGCTTATGATGATGGTAAATAAATTCTTAATTAAAATTTTCTTCAATTACTTAATCCAAAATAAAAATAAAAATAGAAAACAAAATTGAAATAAGGAAATTAAAAGGAATTAAAGTTATTATTAATGCAATGAATAATTTCCCAAATATTGAAGATATTCAACAATTTGGAAAATTGGCACTTGAAAAATTCAAATGATTAAAAAATTCTTTTCCCATTTATTGATTTGAAGAATTTTATTTGATTGAAATTAAAAAAAATAATTTGTTTTTGTTTTTTTTTTTATTGAATTTTTTTGTTTTGAAAGAATAAAAGAAAAAGCAAAAGCAAAAATAAAAAAGTTGGAACTTATTTAATTGTTTTTTAATTTTACTAAAATCAATTTTCCTCTTTCTTGAATAAGTTGATTTTCTGGGAAATTTTCCATTGCTTTTTTGATAACTTCAATTCCTTTTAAATTCTTTATTTCAATTTGATTTTCTATTTCTATTTTTATTTTGGAAATAAATTTGATTTTGATTAATAAATGATTAAATGATTAAATTAGTTTTAATTTATTTTTTTATCTTCATTACCAGCAATATTCAATAAAGCTCCACATCCATTTACTTGAATAATTTCATTTTTTGAAAATTTGTCCATTGCTTTAATAATAGGTTCAATTCCATTTAATTTTTTAATTTCAATTTGATTTTCTATTTTTATTTTTATTTTCAGTTTAATTTTTAGTTTTGAAATTCAAAAAAAAATAAAGAAAAATATTATTTGGATTTTGATTGATTTATTTATTTATTTACCATCATTTTTAGCAATATTCAATAAAGCACCACATCCATTTCCTTGTATATCTTTATTATCTGGGAATTTATTCATTGCTTTAATAATAGGTTCAATTCCTTTTAATTTCCTGATCTCAATTTTGTTTCTTATTTTTATTTTTGAAATAAATTTGATATTGATGTTTATTCTTTATTTTTTTTTATATTTACCATTATTAGCAGCAATATTCAATAAAGCCCAACATCCATTATATTGAATACCTTGATTATCTGGGAATTTATCCATTGCATTAATAATAGGTTCAATTCCATTTAATTTTTTAATTTCAATTTGATTTTCTATTTTTATTTTTATTTTGGAAATAAATTTGATTCTGATTAATAAATGATTAAATGATTAAATTAGTTTTAATTTATTTTTTTATTTACCATCATTACCAGCAATATTCAATAAAGCTCCACATCCATTTACTTGAATAATTTGATTATCTGGGAATTTATTCATTGCTTTAATAATAGGTTCAATTCCATTTAATTTCCTGATCTCAATTTGATTTTCTATTTTTATTTTTATTTTTAATTTAATTTTTGAAATTCAAAAAAAAATAAAGAAAAATATTATTTGGATTTTGATTTATTTATTTATTTACCATCATCTTTAGAAATATTCCATAAAGCTCCACATCCATTTTCTTGTATATCTTCATTATCTGGGAATTTATTCATTGCTTTAATAATAGGTTCAATTCCATTTAATTTCCTGATCTCAACTTTGTTTTCTATTTTTAATTTTATTTTTATTTTTTTGGAAATGATTAATTAATTATTTTTTTTGATTTATATTTATTAATTACCTTTATCCTTAACAGCAATATTCAATAAAGCCCAACATCCATTAAATTGAATAAGTTGATTATTTGGGAAATTATTCATTGTTTTAATAATAGGTTCAATTCCTTTTAAATTCCTGATCTCAACTTTGTTTTCTATTTTTAATTTTTTGATTATTTTTTGATTATTTTTGTTTTTATTAATTTATATTTTTATATTTACCAGTATTAGCAGCAATACTCCATAGAGCTAAACATCCATTTTCTTGAATAGCTTCGTTATTTGAGTAATTATTCATTGCTTTAATAATAGGTTCAATTCCTTTTAATTCTCTAATTTGATTTTGGTTTTCTATTTTCTATTTTTATTTTTATATTAATTTTCATTTTCATTTTCATTTTCATTTTCATTTTCATTTTCATTTTCATTTTCATTTTGATTTTATGGTTTTAATTAATTTAATATTTATATTAATTTGATATTTGGATTTTATATTTACCTTTATTACGAACAGCAATATTCAATAAAGCTCCACTTGCTTTATATTGAATATCTTGATTATTGGAGAATTTATCCATTGCTTTAATAATAGGTTCAATTCCATTTAATTTTTTAATCTCATTTTGATTTTCTATTTTTATTTTTATATTTTTATTTTTTGATAATTTTTGGATTTTGGAAATGAATATTTTTTCTTCTAATTTTTTTTACTTGAATTAAGAGCAATATTAATTAAAATTGAAATAGATTTTTCTTGAATAATTTGATTATCTGGGAATTTATCCATTGCATTAATAATAGGTTCAATTCCTTTTAAATTAGAAATTTCTGTTCCTTTTAATTTTCGATTTTCAATTTCTTCACCTTTTTGTTTTGTTTTGTTTTGTTTTGTTTTATTATTTTGTTTGGAAAAGAAGAATAATAAATAAAAAGAAAAGAAAACAGATTTAATTTTCTTTTTCATTTTGTTAAAAATAATTTAATTTACTTTTTAATCCTCCTGAAAATATTAATAAAGCTTCAGATGATTTAATTTGAATATCTTCATTATTTGGAAAATTATTCATTGAATTAATAAGAGGTTCGATTGCATTAATTTTTTTAATTTCCATTGGATTATCTTTAAATTCCCAATTATTATTATTATTTTTAATATTATTTTTTTAATATCATTTCAAAAAATCAAATCAAGTTTTAAAATAAAGAATATTTACCTTCATTTTCTTTTGCAAATTTTTGTAAAATAGAACATCCATTTTGTTGAATACCTTCATTTGTTCGAAAATTATTCATACATTCAGCAATAAAAGGAACATCAATTCCAATTAATTCTTGTGTTTTTGCTTTTTTTTTTAAAAATAAAATATCAAATAAATAAAATGATTTGATTAAATTTTCTTTTTTTAATTTTGTTTTTGATTTACTCTTATCATGTTGTTGAATTGAATTTGAAAGTTCTTGTAAAAAAATTATTGCTTTTTCTGGTGATTGAAGAATTTTTATTTTTGATTTTTCTTCATCAATTTTTTTTTGAATATTTTTGATTTCTTCATCAATTTGTTTAAAATATTCAATTTTTTTTAATTCAATTTCATTTTTAAATTCTTGAATTATTTTTTCAATTTCAATTTCGTTTAATTTTTCAATTTGAATTTTCATTTCTTGGATTTTTTTTTCAATTTTTTCCAAATATTTATTTTTTTTTAATTTAATTCTATTTTTCATTTCTTCAATTTCATTTTGATTTTGATTTTGATTTTCATTATTTTGATTTTGATTATTTTGAATTTGATTTAGATTTTCATTATTTTCATTATTTTCATTATTTTGAATTTGATTATTTTCATTTTGATTTTGATTTTGATTTTCATTATTTTCATGATTTTGATTTTCATGATTTTGAATTTGATTATTTTCATTATTATTATTATTTTGATTTTCATTATTTTGAATTTGATTTTCATTATTTTCATGATTTTCATTATTTTCATTATTTTGATTTTGATTATTATGATTATTATGATTATTATGATGTTTATGATGTTTATGATGTTTATGATGTTTATGATGTTTATGATGTTTATGATGTTTATGATGCTTATGAATTGATTTTGATTTTGAATTTGATTTTTGAATTTGATTTTGATTTTGAATGATTTTCATTTTGTTTTTTGTTTTCATCATTTTCATTTTCATTTTCATTTTCATTTTCATTTTGATTTTCATTTTGATTTTCATTTTGATTTTGATTTTCATTTTCATTTTTGTTTTCTTGAATAAATTGTTTAAATTTTTTAATTTCTTTTTTTCTTTTTTCAAATTCATTTTTAAATTGTTTAATTGTTTCTTCAAATAATTTTAAATCTTCTTCTATTTTTAATTTAGGGAAATTTATTAATTCTTGATATTTTTTATCAATTTCTTCCAAATTTGTATTCTTTCTGTTTTTGAATTCATTTTTAGTTTCTTGTATTTTTTTTTGAAATTCTTCTAAATCTTTTTTTCTATTTTGTTTAAATAATTCTTTCAAATTATTAATCATTTTCTTGAATTCTTCTAAATATTCTTTTTTCATTTTTTCATTTTCATTTTGAATAAATTGTTGAAATTTTTCTTCAGTTTCTTTTTCCCATTTTTATATTCTTTTTGAATTTCTTCAATTTCTTTTTTGATTTTTTCTAATTCTTCTTTTTCTTTTTGTTTTTCAAATTTTTCTTTTTGAGTTGCTTCTTGTTGATCATAAAGTTGTTCAATTTTAGATTTTGTTATTTGATTTTCTTCTTCAAGTTTTTGAATATTTGAATTTAATAAAATTATCGCATTTTCAATTTGGGAAATTGATTTATTTTTGGTTTGTTGAATTTGGATTTGATTAATTGATTTTGTTTGTGAAATTTGATTTAATAAAGTTGAAAAATAATTTTCATTTTCCATTTTTTCAATTTTTTCAATTTCAATTTCATTATTTTCTTTTTGATGATTTATTTCAAAATTGATTAATTTTATCAATTTTTTTTGATGATTTTGATTCCATTTTTGTTTGATTTGTTCAATAATTTGAAATTGGTTTGGAAGATTTTGGTTTAAAGAAATCAATCCAATAAAATTAGTTATTTGATTTTGATTTAGATATTTTCCAAAATTTGGATTTGAAATAATAAATTGAATATTTTGGAAAATAAATTTTTCACAATTTTGTAAAAGATTTTTTGAATTAATTTTTTGAGTTTTGAAATAAATTTCTAAAATATTTTCAATATTAAAAATTGATTGAATTTCAAGTTCAATTTTGATTTGAATTTCTTTTAATTTAATTTCATTTGCAAATTTAAAATATTCATCAAATTTTTGTTTATCAAATTTAAATTTTCCATTATAAAAAAATTTAATAATTGGTTTAACAATTTCAGAATCAAAATTATTAAAATAAATTGAATCTAATTTGCTTTCTTTTCTATTTATCATAAAATATTTTGAACGAGCTTCTAAAATTGATCTATGACAAGGAATTAAAATTTTATCTTTTCCACAATAAATTTGAAAATCTGAAGTTTCTTCATTTCCAAACATTAAACCAATTTGTTTATTTGCTTGTTTTATTAAGAATTTATTCAATTTTTTAATTTTGGTTTGAATTTCTTCATTTTCATTTTTTAACTCATTTTGATTTTCATTTTGATTTTCATTTTGATTTTCATTTTCATTTTGATTTTCATTTTCATTTTCATTTTCATTTTCATTTTCATTTTCATTTTCATTTTCATTTTCATTTTCATTTTCATTTTCATTTTGATTTTCATTTTGATTTTCATTTTCATTTTCATTTTCATTTTCATTTTCATTTTGATTTTCATTTTCATTTTCATTTTCATTTTGATTTTCATTTTCATTTTCATTTTCATTTTCATTTTCATTTTCATTTTCATTTTCATTTTCATTTTCATTTTCATTTTCATTTTCATTTTCATTTTCATTTTCATTTTCATTTTCATTTATATTTTGATTTTGATTTTGATTTTGATTTTGATTTTCATTTTGATTTTCATTTTGATTTTGATTTTGATTTTGATTTTGATTTTGATTTTCATTTTCATTTTGATTTTCATTTTGATTTTTGATTTTGATTTTCATTTTCATTTTCATTTTGATTTTGATTTTCATTTTCATTTTCATTTTTTGATTTTGATTTTGATTTTGATTTTGATTTTGATTTTGATTTTCATTTTCATTTTCATTTTCATTTTCATTTTCATTTTGATTTTTATTTTCATTTTCATTTTCATTTTGATTTTGATTTTGATTTTGATTTTCATTTTCATTTTCATTTTGATTTTGATTTTGATTTTGATTTTGATCCATCCTTTTGTTTTTGAAATAAAAATATAATATTTTAATTAATAATTTATTAATATTATTTTGATTAGTTATGTTTATTAATTATTTTTTAAAAAAAGGAAAAAAAAAAACAAAAAAGGAAAATTAATTTTGTTATTTGAATAAATAAAATAAATATTTGGGAAATAATAATAAATCAATAATAAAAATAATTTCCTTTTCGTTTTTATTTGGAATTCAATTTAAAATTTAATTTTAATTTTTTTTTATTGAAATAATATTAAATTGATAAGTAATTAATAATTATTTCGTTCCTATTTCATTTGTACTTTGTATTTTTATTATTTATTATTTATTTTTATTATAAAAAAAAAACAAAAAAATTTTTACTTAATTTAACGAAATTTATTTTTTTTTTGAAAAGAAAAAAATGAATAAAAAAAGGGAACGGAATAAAGAATAATTAATAATTAAATTAGAAATTAACTATATTTTATATATTTTATTAATATTTCTTTATTTAAAATAATATAAAATAATTCTCAATAATTTAATAAAATTAATAAAATCTTTTAATCAATTTATTTCAAAAATGGAATAAAGAATATTAAATAATTAAATTTAAAATTAATTATATTTTATATATTTTATTAATATTTCTTTTATTTAAAATAATATAAAATTATTCCCAATAATTTAATAAAATTAATAAAATATTTTAATTAATTTATTTCAAAAACGGAATAAAGAATAATTAATAATTAAATTTAAAATTAATCACATTTTTATATATTTTATTAATATTTCTTTATTTAAATTAATATAAAATAATTCTCAATAATTTAAATAAAATTAATAAAATGTTTTCATTAATTTATTTCAAAAACGGAATAAAAGAATAATTAATAATTAAATTAGAAATTAATCACATTTTATATATTTTATTAATATTTCTTTATTTAAAATAATATAAAACAATTCCTAATAATTTAATAAAATTAATAAAATATTTTTAATTAATTTATTTCAAAAATGGAATAAAGAATATTAAATAATTAAATTAGAAATTAATTATATTTTATATATTTTATTAATATTTCTTTATTTAAAATAATATAAAACAATTCCCAATAATTTAATAAAATTAATAAAATCTTTTAATCAATTTATTTCAAAAATGAAATAAAGAATATTAAATAATTAAATTAGAAATTAATTATATTTTATATATTTTATTAATATTTCTTTATTTAAAATAATATATAACTATTCCCAATAATTTAATAAAATTGAGAAGAAAATTGAAATATTTTAATAAAGATATATATTTAATTTTAATAATATTTAATAATAATTTAATTTAGATTTATTTTATTTTAATTTTATATAATATTTTTATTTATTATAATAATATTTTTGATTATTTATTATTTCAATTTTAATTATAATAAAAATATATTAAAAAGTGGAATAAATATTTTAATAAAGATAAATATTTAATTTTAATAATATTTAATAATAATTTAATTTAAATTTATTTTATTTTAATTTGATATAATATTTTTATTTATTATATTAATATTTTTAATTATTTATTATTCCAATTTTAATTATAATAAAATATATTAAAAATAAAATTAAAAATTAAAAATTTTAAATAAATTGAATTTAACATGATTGAATAAGATAAACTTTCTAAAAATAATTTACTAATTATTCTATTTTTGATTTTGATTATAATTTATTAATATTTAAATATTAATTAATAATAAATTTTATTTAATTTTTTTTATTTTAATATTTTAATTAATGAATTTAAATTTAATTATTATTAATTTCTATTTTCAATTTTTATTTTTATTTATTATATTAAAAATATTCAATTTTTTAAAATTTATTATTTTTTTTTTTGGATTATTTTTTATCAATTAAATTTTTAATAAATATTTTAAATTAAAATTAAATTATTTAAAATTAAATTTGTTTCTTATTTATTATTTTAAAGAAATTAATTTGATTAAAAGTAAATTAAAATTGAATTAAATTTTGAAAAAAAAATTAAAAAAAAAAAGTTTGATTTTCTTATTATTAATTAATTTTTAAATGAAATAAGTTTCAAGCTCATCAACTTCCCATGAAGAATAAGAACCAGCTAAATAGCTTTTAGCTTCATTTGAATTATAAGTAATTCCATTAGGTGGATTATAACTATTACCAAAATTTGAATAGCCAGATTGTAAATTAGAATTTAAATGAATATCTGGATTTCCAGAATATCCTCCTCCAAAACATGGACCTTTACCTTTCTGTGAATAAATTGCATATTGTTCTTCTCCTTGTTTAATTGTGAACTTTTCTGGTTTTCTATCCCCTTTATCATTTCTTAATGAAAAAATAAATGCATTTGAATCATTAATGAATCCGACATCTCCTGATTTAAATCCAACTTGAGTAAAACCTCCAAAAATAAAATTTTGTTTTGTTTTGATAATAACTAATGTTTTTCCTTTCCCATCAACTGCTTTATGCCAATTTTGAGAATTAAATCCATCTCTTTTTGCTGAATATCCTTTTTTCATTTTAGAAAAAAAATCAATATCATTTATCCATTCTTTTAATTTCTTAACATATTCAATATCTTGAACAATTTTGGAATCTTTTTTAATTTTCTGATAACTTTTTTTTAGAAGTTTATCATAACATTTATCTAGAATTGGTTTCGTCTTCTCAATTTGATATTTCAAATTTTGAATTTCAGATTTCAAACCTTGTATTTCTTTTTCTTTCCTTTGATTTTCATCTTTTAATCCAAAATTTTGTTTTTTTTGTTTTTCATTTTGATTTTGTAAATCTTGAATTTCTTTTTCTTTATTTTGATTTTCTGATTCAAATGATTTGATTCTTTTATCTCTTCTTTTAATTTTCTTTTCTTTTTCTTTGATTTCTTTGTCTTGAATTTGAAAAATAGTTCTTTCAAAATGAATTGAAAAAGATTTGGGAAAAAAATCAAATTGTTTTAATTTATCAAAATCTTGTTTTGAAATTGAATCTTTATCAAATAATGAAAAAAAAGAATGAAATAATCTTTTCTTTTCAATTCCCTTTCCTTTTAATCTCTCATTTCTTTTTTCAATCCAATTATTTAAAAATTGAAAAAAATCAAATTGAAAAATTTCTTTTTTTTCTTGTTTAAATTGAATAAATTTGATAATTTCTTCTTTAGTTAAATTGAATAAATTTTCATTATTTTGAATTTGGGAAAAATTTTTATTTATTAATTCAAAACATTTTATTTCAATTTCATTTGAATTTAAATTTCGATTTTGGAATAAAAATTGGAAAAAATTTGAATAATTAATTGAATTTAAAATTTTTTTTTGAATAATTTCTTTCAATAAATTTAATTTAAAATAAATTGAAATTTCTAATAATTGAATAAGATTTTCTTGATTCTCAAAAGAAATATTTCCATAATAAATATAACTCAAAATTGATTCCATTTCTTTTTTATTAAATTGATTTAAAAAAATTTTATCAATATCGTTTTTTTCTCTTAAAAACTTATTAAAAAAAGGAGATCTTGAAAATAAAATTGATTTATGAACTTTAATTTCAAAAGGATTTGATTTATTCTCAACAAAAATTGAAAAATCTTTAAATGAATTTCCATTTAAAAGGTTTGAATAATCTTTAATTAAATTTTTTGTTACTTTTTTTTCTAAATTTTTCTTTTCATTTTCATTTTCATTTTGATTTTGATTTGCATTTTCATTTTGGTTATTATTATTATCATTATCCATTTTGTTTTTTGTTTTTTGTTTTTTGTTTTGTTTTTGTGTTTTGTTTTTGTGTTTTGTTTTATTTTTTTGAAAAGGAAAAAAAATGAAAAAAAAAAACGGAAAAAAAATTTTTGATTTTAAATTTTGAATTTTAAATTTTGATCATTTCTGTTTTGCTTCAACTCTCATCTTTTTCTGTTTTCCTCTTGTTAAAATCAATCTAAACTCAGGAGATTCAACTTGTTCATTCTTATCATTAAAAAAAGTAACAACAAAATCAGCATAAGGAGTATTTTTTGGAAGATGGAAAAGAACTCTCAATTTCTTTTTCAAAAAAGAAGGTTCCAAACATTTAGAGATAAAATTTGCATAAATAAGCTTTCCATTGAAATTAATATCAGCTACAAGTAAACCATATTTATTCTTGCAATATTCAATGAATTTTTCAATTGAAATATTTGGATGATGAATTTCCCATTTGTCCCACTTATTGAAATGGAGTTTTTTATCTTTAAAATCAATTACAGAATCATTGATTCTTCCTGGTTCAGAAAGAAACAAAAGAGGAAGTGCAATGTTCAGAAACGCGTTTTTAAAATCTGACAAAACAAAATGATATTCAACATTTTTTGAAATTTCGGAACTTTTTTCTAATTGAGAACTTTTTTCATTTTCTTTTGTGTCAAAATAAGCAAAAGCTCCTTTTCTTCCTCTTTGCCCCCGAAGTGATTTACTTGAAGCTAATTTGAGTAATTCTAAGGAAACAAGACCTGAAACTACTGATGTTGTTGTTGCAATTGCGGGAATGATTTTGCCTGCAATTTTCTTTGTCATTAATCTGTTTACTTGTGTTATTCCGTAGTTTTGAGCTCGAATCATTGCTGCACAATGAATAAAATCAATATGATGATTAGTTTCGTCGTCTTTTTCAAAATCAAGCGGGAAAACTTCAAGTTCTTTTTGGATTTCGTTTGTGATGTTTTTCATGATTTCATGCAATCTTTTTAATTCCTCAATTTTGTTATAATTGTCTTCTTCTTTTTCTTTTGCTTCTTTTTCTTTCTCGTCTTTTTCATCTTTTTCTTTCTCGTCTTTTTCTGCATTTTCATCAACTTCAATGGGTTTGTTTTTTGGAACAAATTTGGGTATTTTTGTTGTTGAAATGATTTTGTTGATTTCTTCTTGAGTTAGCTCTTTTTCTGGTTTGGGAACTTTCCAAACATCAGCCCATAAATAAGCAGAATGAATAATAAAATCCATGTGTAAAGGATCTTTATTATTGAAGTATATAATTGAAGGAATTTTTTTTGGAGGAGCCCAACTAAAATAAATTTTCAAATGCATTTTCAAATTTCATGTTTTTGGAATTTTTTTTAAAAATTTCATGTTTTTGAAAATTTTTTTTTAAAAAATAAATTTTAATTTTTACAATAAAACTCCATCATCAAGAACATGATCTTCAGGAAAAACATGAAGCAAATTCATAATCTTGTGAGTGAAACTTTTCTCGAACAAATTTCTCGCGAAATGGATGCAATCTTCAAAACTTCTTGGTTTTGATTTCAAAACTTTTGACACTTGCCTGACACCTAAAACTTTTGGAGGATCAACATTCATTTGCGAATCATCCTTGTTCTGATTCTGAAGGAAAAACTGGTCAAGAAGTTTAAAAGAAGAAAGAGCCTGTTTTGCAGCATGAATTTTCATTGAGAAGAGGGTTTCGAATTTATCTCTTGCCCATTCGATAGTGTGTTCAACAGAAGTTGGAAAAGATTTCAAAGTGCAAAAGGGAACACTTTTTTCAGGAGGATCTCTATGTGATCCATAAGTTTCAGTTATAAAGGGAATAATAACTTCGACATGACCTTTTGTTCCAAGTGTGCCACTTTCAAGAAGAGGTCTTTGAGAAATCACTGAGCGAGTGTCCATATAGAGTCGAGCGGCGATATTATCAAGAGCGTTAACGATCATGTCAAGACCCTGAAAGAAATCGTTTGTGTAAACGTTTTCGGATTCGGGACCAACACGAATCACATGCGCCTCGATATTCGAATCCTTGTTCATCTTCAGCACCGCTTCTCTCGCCACTTGTGATTTAGAGTGGTTGATATCTGCGGGACGGAAGAGAAACTGCCGATTGAGATTCGATTTCTCGATCAAATCGTTGTCAGTAATTGTCATTTTGCCAGGTTTGTTGTCGATATCCTTTTGTGTTGCAACGCCCATTAAGGCGAAATTTTTCAACAATTCACATCCAATGGCTCCACAACCAACCATAAACAGTCTGAGTGCGCAGACTTTCTTGTGGTGGTTCTTTCCAAGACAAATTACTTGGTGATAATATCGTGTATTTTTGTATTTTTTGATTTCCTCAAATCTTTTTGAAATTTCTTGTTTTGTTAGTTGTGATGGAACCATTTCTCTTGCATCATAACACATCCACTGCTTAAGGGGAGTGAATTTATTGCTAATTGCTTTGATTGCTTCCTGACCAATGAGACCTCCCAAGAAAGCTGAAATTGGGCATAAATATCCCTCAGCAGTGAAGCTTATTTTGTGAAGGAGATCAATATTTAAAAATTCATCATCTTTTTTTTCTTTTAAATCTTTTAAATCCTTTAATTTTTCTTCTTCTAAATATATTTTTCTTGCAATTTCAATAAAAATATTCCCATCTTCTTCACTCCATGCATGTGGATCCCTTCCATATTCTTCCTTGAATTTACTCAATGATTTTAATCCTAACATTAATTGATCCATATCAAATTTTGCTGGATCTGCAATAAGAAATTCGGGATTTTTCAACGATTCCGAAAGGGATTTAAAATTCAAATGAGTTCCCATTTTTGATTCACAAAAAATTCCATTTCTTTCATATTTATTAAAATTAGTTGAATCAACATCTATTGAAAATTCGGTTCTTGATATCACTTTAACTTGATGTATTTTTTCATCATTATTCAACTCAGTCATGCCAACAATTCCTGTTAATTTAACATAATCCCCTGTTGAAAATCCATGCGGCTCCAAACAACAAACAATACAGGGGTTTGAATTTGTGATTTCTAAAATTTCTCCAGTTCTTTCTTCTTCTCCTGTTTGATCTTTGACATAAAAATCATCTCCAAAATCATTAAAAACCCAAGAAAAAACTCCTTTTGTTTCGCAATAAATAAATGGTATTCCTTTCTTTCTGCAAAATTCATTGATTCTTTTCAGGTTTGTTAGTGTTCCTTCATTTATAATAACGCATGAATATTCTTCCAAAAAATTTAATTCTTCTTCTTTTTCACTTAAAATTTCTTTTGTATTTGTTAAGATTTGCACATATGGATTCAATTCTGATACTTTATGTGCACATACTTCTGCTCGATTTTTTCCTATATCTTGTTCTGTAATGAAAAAATTTGTTGAAAGATCTTCCATTGTTGATAATTTTGTATCGTGTAGAGTAAGTGATTTTACTCCTGCTAATGTAATGTTTTTTGCTTTTTTTTTTTCAAATTAATTTTAATTTTTATAAATGATTTTAATTTTGATTTTAATTTTAATTTTAATTTTCAAATGAATTTTAATTTTAATTTTAATTTTGATTTTAATTTTGATTTTAATTTTAATTTTAATTTTAATTTTAATTTTAAATTTTAATTTTAATTTTTATAAATGAATTTTAATTTTAATTTTAATTTTAATTTTAATTTTAATTTTAATTTTAATTTTAATTTTAATTTTAATTTTAATTTTAATTTTAATTTTAATTTTAATTTTAATTTTGATTTTAATTTTAATTTTAATTTTAATTTTAATTTTAATTTTAATTTTAATTTTTATAAATGATTTTAATTTTAATTTTAATTTTAATTTTGATTTTTAAATTTTAATTTTAATTTTAATTTAAATTTTGATTTTAATTTTAATTTTAATTTTAATTTTAATTTTAATTTTAATTTTAATTTTAATTTTAATTTTAATTTTAATTTTAATTTTAATTTTAATTTTAATTTCAATTTTAATTTTAAATTTAATTTAATTTTATAATTTAATTTTTAATTTTAATTTTAATTAAATTTTAATTTTTAATTTTAATTTTAATTTTAATTTTAATTTTAATTTTAATTTTAATTTTAATTTCATTTTTAATTTTAATTATAATTTTAATTGAAATGAAAGTTGGAATTTCATTTAGAATTTCTTTTGTAAATAAAAAAAAGCAAAAAAAAAAATTATATTTATTTTTATTTACCAATTTCAATCCCAAGTCCATTAATTCCTGAAAGAAATAAATTAGCTTTTGACATAGAAGACATTGCTTCATCTCCATAAACATATCTTTGTCTTGAATAAAAACCATCATCAATTTCACTTGTTTCTTCAATCATTTTTTCTTATTTTTTTAAATTATAATTTTTTTAATTAAAAAATTTTTTTTCCTTTTTTTTTTTAATTAAGAAATAAAAAAAATGAAATTTATTTTTTTTCATTTTTCATTTTTCATTTTTTTTCATTTAAAATGTTATCAGTTCTTCCTTTAAAAAATTTTCGTTTAACTTCAATTCAAAATCATTTACCAACTCAAAAAGCTTTTTCTTTTCCTTCTTTATCAAAACATTTTAATTCTTTATTCAATTCTATTCAAAATTCAAAAAAAAAATTAAATTTGAAAAAAGAAATAAATCCAAAATACTTTTCCAATAAAAAATCAAATTTAGAAAAAGAAGCAATCAAATCAGGAAAAAAAATATCAATTACAAGTAAATTAAGAACAAATTAAGAAGGAAAAATACATTAAATATTAAAATAAATATTAAAATAAATATTAAAATAAATATTAAAATAAATATAAAATAAATATTAAAATAAATATTAAAATAAATATTAAAATAAATATTAAATATTAAATATTAAAATAAATATTAAAATAAATATTAAAATAAATATTAAATTAAATATTAAATTAAATATTAAAATAAATATTAAAATAAATATTAAAATAAATATTAAAATAAATATTAAATTAAATATTAGGTTAAATTAAATATTAAAATAAATATTAAATTAAATATTAAATTAAATATTAAAAATTAAAATAATTAAAATAAATATTAAAATAAATAAAATAAAAAAAATTAAATATTAAAATAAATATTAAAATAAATATTAAAAAAAATAAATATTAAAATTAAATATTAAATTAAATATTAAATTAAATATTAAATTAAATATTAAAATAAATATTAAAAAATAAAAATTAAAATTAAATATTAAAAATAAATATTAAAATAAAATATTAAAAAATAAATATCAAAAAAAAATATAAAAAAAAAAAATAAATATTAAAATTAAATATAAAAAAAATAAAATAAAATTAAATTAAATATTAAAAAATAAATATTAAAAATAAAAATAAAAATATTAAAAATAAATATTAAATTAAATATTAAAATAAATATTAAAAATAAATATTAAATTAAATATTAAAATAAATATTCAAAATAAATATCAAAATAAATATTAAAAATTAAATATTAAAATAAATATTAAAAAAAAAAATAAAATATTAAAATAAATATTAAAAATAAATATTAAAAATTAGATATTAAATTAAAATTAAAAATAAAAATAAAAATAAAATTTTATTAAAATAAATATTAAAAATAAATAAATATTAAATTAAATATTAAATTAAATATTAAATTAAAAATTTAAAAATATTAAATTAAATATTAAAAATAAATATTAAAATAAATATTAAAATAAATATTAAAATAAATATTAAAAATTAAATATTAAAATAAATATTAAAATAAATATTAAAATAAATATTAAAATAAATATTAAAATTAATATTAAATTAAATATTAAAATAAATATTAAAATTAAATATTAAAATAAATATTAAAATAAATATTAAAATAAATATTAAAATAAATATTAAATTAAATATTAAATTAAATATTAAAATAAATATTATAATAAATATTAAATTAAATATTAAATTAAATATTAAATTAAATATTAAAATAAATATTCAAAATAAATATTAAAATAAATATTAAATTAAATATTAAATATAAAAATAGATCCTCTTGATAACACAATTCCAACTTCATTACCAATAATTGCTTTAGATCATACACCATTATTTCCAGGATTTGGAATTGTAGCGACAATCCGAAATAAAGAATATCAAAACCTTATAAATAAAAATAATGGATATGTTGGGATGTTTCTTTTAGATTCTGACTCAAGAAGACCACAAATTACTATGGATAGTAGATTAATAAATAAAGGACAAGAATTAGTGAAACGATTCCAACTTTCAATGGATGCAACTCATGGTTATAATTATCCAACTTTTTTTATTTTTGGAAAAAAAATTTCTGGTCATATTCCTAAATTTGGAATCAAAAATGAAAAACTAATTGGTTTGGCACAAGAGAGTATTCCTAATCTTACTATGGATATTCGGGAAATACTGAATACTCTTAATGTTGGTGTTCTTGCTAAAGCTTTTCAATTTAAAGATTTTCCTACAACTTATGGTTATGGGGATCATGATGATCTTTATTTTTTTTATGGTTTGCAAAGAATTTCAATTGATAAAGCCCATGAAGAATTGAATTATTATTCCACTACTTATAAAATTCTTGAAGTGAGTTTATTAAATATTTTATTAAATATTTTATTAATTATTTTATTAATTATTTTATTATTTAATTAATTATTTTATTATTTAATTAATTATTTTATTAATTATTTTATTTAATTATTTAATTAAATATTTTTTTCCGATTTTGATTTTATTAATTTTATTAATTATTTTATTAATTTTTATTAATTATTTTATTAATTATTTTATTAATTTTTTATTAATTATTTTATTAATTATTTTATTAATTATTTTATTTAATATTTTATTAATTATTTTATTAATTATTTTATTAATTATTTTATTAATTATTTTATTAATTATTTTATTAATTATTTTATTAATTATTTTATTTTATTTATTATTTTTTTTATTAATTATTTTTATTTTATTATTTTTATTTATTTATTTTTTTAATTATTATTAATTATTTAATTAATTATTTTATTAATTATTTTATTAATTATTTTATTAATTATTTTATTAATTATTTTATTAATTATTTTATTAATTATTTTATTTAATATTTTATTAATTATTTTATTAATTATTTAATTAAATATTTTTTTAATTATTTTATTAATTATTTTATTAATTATTTAATTAAATATTTTTTTCCGATTTTGATTTTATTAATTTTATTTCAATTTATTTAATTAATTTTTATTCAAAAAAAAGGATCCAAAAATACCAAATAATGATATAGATGTTCGAGCATATGCTCAATTAATTTATAAAGCTTTAGATAAAAAAATATCTGATAGTCCAAAAATAAGTGTATTTTAAAAATATATTTTTCCAAATTCAAAATTTTAGAATCCATTTTCTAAAATGAAAATTATTTATAAATAAGTAGAATTTTTTCGATTTATCTGATATTAATGCTTTAATAAATTGTGCGACACCAATTTCTAAATCTACACCAGATCAAAAACAAGTAATTTTTTAATTTCAAAAAAATTCAAATCAAAAAATTTAAATCAAAAAATTCAAATCAAAAAAATTCAAATCAAAAAAATTTAAATCAAAAAAATTTAAATCAAATTCAAATCAAAAAATTTAAATCAAAAAATTTAAATCAAAAAATTTAAATCAAAAAATTTAAATCAAATTTAAATCAAATCAAATTCAAATCAAAAAAATTTAAATCAAAAAAATTTAAATCAAAAAAAAGGAAATCCTTGAATCAAATCAAACAGTAGACCGTTTATCAAAACTTTATAATATAATTATGGAGGATAATTCACTTATAGATGCTAAAAATGAACTAGATAAAAAAGCAAGTGATGAATCAGCAAAAAATATGAAAAGATATCGAATTGAAAATGAACTGAGATTTTTAACATCTTTATCAGAAAGTATTTCGGTTTCAGATTCACCATACATAAAGAAACTTCACGACAAAGTGATACCAGGAAAAGTGCTTGAAATTATCAAATCAGAAATACAAAAACTTCAACAAACGGATAAAAGATCAATTGAATATGGAGTAACAAAAGAGTATCTTGAATGGCTAAGTATATTGCCATGGGGAGTCAACGATCCCATTCATAAAGATATCAATCAAGCAAAAAAAATACTAGATGAGGATCATTTTGGACTTCAAGATATAAAAGAACGAATTCTTGAATTTATTGCAGTGGAAAATTTACTTGAACATGCAGGCGGCAAAATAATTTGCTTTGTAGGTCCGCCTGGTGTTGGGAAATGCTTGGGATTTAATACTCAAGTTATGCTTGCAAATGGAAAATGCGCAGCTGTTCAAGATATCAAACCTGGTCATGTTTTATTAGGCGATGATTCAAATCATCGAAATGTTTTGTCAATCACTAAAGGATTTGGAAAGTTGTTTAATATCATAGATAAAAATTCACGCCAATCGTTTGTTGTTAATGAGGAGCATATTCTTTGTTTGAAATTTTGTGGGAATGATTATTCGAAAATTAAATGGAATAAGAAACTCAATTGTTATCAAATCAAATTCCTTGAAAATCATCAATTCAAAACTTTTTTCATTACTGATTTGTATCGAAAAGGAAAATTCAGCAAAAAAAAAGTTAAATTGTTTGCTAAGAAAATTCGCAAGTCTTTAAATCTTACAAAATTCGGTGATATTGTTGAAATTTCTGTTAAAGATTATATGAAAAAATCCAATGAATGGAAAAAATTATATTGTGGTTATCGAACATTTGTTGAATTCAAAGAGAAACAAACCGATCAAGATCCGTTTGTTTTGGGAAGAAATTCTGCGAATCATGAATTACAAATTGCGATGTCATTAGAAAATGGAAAGAAAATGAAACCAAATACAGATACAGATACAAAAAAAGAAAAGAAGAGAATAATCCCTGAAAATATCAAGTTCAATTCCAAAAGAATTCGTCAAGAGTATTTGGATGGATTTCTTGAATCTGCAGCAAAATTATCCAAAAAAAGGAATCAATGCGAAGTTTTATTATCAAATTCAAATTTTGTTAATGATTTTGAATATTTATGTAGATCACTTGGAATTCATTTTGTGAAAAGTGGGAATTCAATTATAAAATTTAGGTTGTATAATTTTGATAGAAAAACGAAGAGAATTAATTATAAAAAACAAAATCAGAAAAAAGAAAAAGATTTAATGTTTCCAATTTCTGTTTGTTATTCTGGAGAAGGAAATTATTATGGATTTGAGTTGGATGGAAATGGGAGGTTTTTATTAGGAGATTTTACTGTAACACATAATTCATCAATTGCACAAAGTATTGCAAGAGCATTAGAAAGAAAATTTTATAGATTTTCAGGTTAAAAATTTCAAAAATTATTGAAAAAAATTATTGAAAAAAATTATTGAAAAAAAAACTTTTTTTTTAATTTATTAGTTGGAGGTATGAGAGATGTTGGAGAGATTAAAGGTCATCGTAGAACTTATGTTGGTGCTTTACCTGGAAAAATGATACAAAGTCTTAAGATAACTCAAACAAGTAATCCTGTGATATTAATTGATGGTAAATTGGAAAAATATTAAAAAATATTAAAAAATTAAAATATTAAAATATTATTTAAAAAATATTCAAAAATATTCAAAAAATATTCAAAAAATATTCAAATAATATTAAATAATATTCAAAAATATTCAATAATATTAAATAATATTCAATAATATTTAATAATATTTAATAATATTCAATAATATTCAATTAATATTTAATAATATTCAATTAATATTTAATAATATTCAATAATATTCAAATAATATTCAATAATATTTAATAATATTCAATAATATTCAAATAATATTTTAATAATATTTAATAATAATTTAATAATATATTCAATAATATTCAATAATATTCAATAATATTCAATAATATTCAATAATATTCAATAATATTTAATAATATTCAATAATATTAAATAATATTTAATAATATTTAATAATATTAAATAATATTCAAAAATATTCAATAATATTCAATAATATTCAATAATATTTAATAATATTCAATAATATTCAATAATATTCAATAATATTCAATAATATTTAATAATATTCAATAATATTTAATAATATTTAATAATATTTAATAATATTTAGTAATATTTAATAATATTTAATAATATTAAATAATATTTAATAATATTCAAAAATATTCAATTAATATTCAATAATATTCAATAATATTCAATAATATTCAAAAATATTCAAAAATATTCAATAATATTCAATAATATTCAATAATATTCAATAATATTTAATAATATTCAATAATATTTAATAATATTCAATAATATTCAATAATTAAAAATATTTAAATAATATTCAATAATATTCAATAATATTCAATAATATTTAATAATATTTAATAATATTCAATAATTAAAAAATATTTAAATAATATTCAATAATATTCAATAATATTCAATAATATTCAATAATATTTAATAATATTTAATAATATTATTTAATAATATTCAATAATATTCAATAATATTCAATAATATTCAAATAATATTCAATAATATTCAATAATATTCAAATAATATTCAAATAATATTCAATAATATTCAATAATATTTAATAATATTCAAATAATATTCAATAATATTCAATAATATTCAAAAATATTCAAAAATATTCAAATAATATTCAATATTCAATAATATTCAATAATATTCAATAATATTCAATAATATTTAATAATATTCAATAATATTCAATAATATTCAATAATATTCAATAATATTTAATAATATTTAATGATATTCAATAATATTTAATAATATTTAAAAATATTTAAAAATATTTAATAATATTCAATAATATTAAAATAATATTTAAAAATATTTAAATAATAAATTAGAAATTGATAAAATTGGACAAAGTTTCAAAGGAGATCCTGCAAGTGCGCTTCTTGAGGTTTTAGATCCAGAACAAAACTTTGAATTCATTGATCACTATTTAGATGTACCATTTGATCTATCCAAAATAACATTTATCTTAACAGCCAATGATGCAACACAAATTCCAAGAACTTTATTAGATCGATTAGAAGTTATTCAACTCTCAGGATATGTATTAAAGGAAAAATTAATGATAGCAAAAAATCATTTTCTTCAAAAAATCAAAAAAGAAACAGGTTTAAGTAAATGTGATATTCAAATAACAGATGAAGCTATTATTAAAATAATTCGCGATTATTGTCGCGAACCTGGCGTTAGAAATTTATCTAATCAACTCGAGAAAATTTATCGCAAAATTGCTTTTAAATATTGCAATTTGAATTCAAATCAAAGAGATTCTTTTCATGTTTTTATTGATAAAAAGGATATTGTTGATTATTTGGGAACTCGTAAATATTCAAAGGATAGGATTTTTGAAAAAACTATTCCTGGTGTTGCAACCGGTCTTGCTTGGACTCCTTTTGGTGGTGTTGTTATTTATATTGAAACAATTGTATCTGATGTTGCAAATCTTGAAAGAAAAAACAAGAATCAAAATTCAAATCAAAATTCAAATCCAAAAAAATTAGTTTATAATTCAAATCCAAAAAAATTAGTTTATAATTCAAATCCAAAAAAATTAGTTTATAATTCAAATCAAGATTCAATTAAAAACTTAATTCAAGATTCAATTCAAAATTTAATTCAAGATTCAATCGAAAATTTAAATCAAAATTTAATTGAAAATTTAAATCAAAATTCAAATGAAAATTTAAATCAAAATTTAAATCAAAATTCAAATAAAAATTCAAATGGAAATTCAAATCAAAATTTAAATCAAAATTCAAATCAAAATTTAAATGGAAATTCAAATGAAAATTTAAATCAAAATTTAAAAGAAAATTCAAATCAAAATTCAAATGGAAATTCAAATGAAAATTCAAATGAAAATTCAAATAAATATGAAATAAGAGAAGCTGGAGGAACATTATTCACAACAGGAAATATTGGGAATGTTATGCAAGAAAGCACACAAATAGCATATAGTTTTGCCAAAAGATTTCTTGAGAAACACGATAAAAACAATAAATTTTTTTTCAACACGATTCACATGCACATTCCCAAAGGGGCTATACCTAAAGATGGACCATCAGCTGGAGTAACGATGGTCACAGCATTATTATCTCTTGCTTTAAATGAGCCAGTCAAACAAGAAACTGCAATGACTGGTGAAATTACTTTGAATGGAAAAGTTTTGGCTGTTGGTGGTATTAAAGAAAAGGTTATTGGTGCTAGTATTTCTGGTATAAAAAATATCATTTTACCTGTGGAAAATAAAAGAGATTGGGATGAAATTGACCCTTTTATTAGAACTGATTTGAAAGTTATTTTTGTTCAAGATTATCAAGAAATTTTTGATGAAGTTTTTAGTTTTGAAAAGAAGAATTAAAATTAAATCAAATTTAAATTTAAAATTAAAATCAAAATTAAAAATTAAAATTAAAATTAAAATTAAAATTAAATTTAAAATTAAAATTAAAATTAAAATTAAAATTAAAATTAAAATTAAAATTAAAATTAAAATTAAAATTTAAAATTAAAATTAAAATTAAAATCAAAATTAAAATTAAAATTAAAACTAAAATTAAAATTAAAATTAAAAAATAAATTTCGGATAAAAAATATTTCTTTTTTTTTTAAAATTTTTGCTAAATTTTTGATTGATGTTGCAAGTAAAACAATCTCAATCTTTCAAGTAAAAAAAAAATTTCAATCTTTCAAGTAAAAAATTAGAAAAAAAAAATGGAAAAAAAAATGAAGTGAAAAAGCGAGAAAGAAGAAAGTCAACAAAACAAGAAAAATCTGAAAAAAAAAAAACCAAAATTGATTTCCTTGTGATTTGAATTAATTATAAAAGAATGCATTTTTTCTTTTTGACAGCTGGCTTATCATTTTTTGAAGTAATTGTTCTAATTGCTTCTTCAAAAATCTCTTTCAAATTGTGTCTTGTTTTTGCAGAACATTCAAGATATTTAGTTGCATTTATTTTTTTAGCCAAATCTTGACCCTTTATTATTTTTTAAAATAAAGAATAAATATAATTATAAATTTAATTATAAATTTAATTATAAATATAATTATAAATTTAATTATAAATTTAATTATAAATATAATTATAAATATAATTATAAATTTAATTATAAATTTAATTATAAATATAATTATAAATTTAATTATAAATTTAATTATAAATATAATTATAAATTTAATTATAAATTTAATTATAAATTTAATTATAAATATTATTATAAATTTAATTATAAATATAATTATAAATTTAATTATTAATTTAATTATAAATTTAATTATAAATTTAATTATAAATTTAATTATAAATTTAATTATAAATTTAATTATAAATTTAATTATAAATTTAATTATAAATTTAATTATAAATTTAATTATAAATATAATTATAAATATAATTATAAATATAAATATAAATTTAATTATAAATTTAATTATAAATATAATTATAAATATAATTATAAATTTAATTATAAATTTAATTATAAATATAATTATAAATTTAATTATAAATTTAAATATAAATTTAATTATAAATATAATTATAAATTTAATTATAAATATAATTATAAATTTAATTATAAAATATAATTATAAATTTAATTATAAATATTATTATAAATTTAATTATAAATATTATTATAAATTTAATTATAAATATAATTATAAATATAATTATAAATTTAATTATATATTTAATTATAAATTTAATTATAAATTTAATTATAAATATAATTATAAAATTTTGTTATAAATTTAATTATAAATTTAATTATAAAATTTTATTATAAATTTAATTATAAATTTGATTATAAATTTAATTATAAATTTAATTATAAATTTAAATATAAATTTAATTATAAATTTAATTATAAATATAAATATAAATATAATTATTAATTTAATTATAAATATAATTATAAATTTAATTATAAAATATAATTATAAATTTAATTATAAATTTAATTATAAGTTTAATTACAAAATATAATTACAAATATAATTATAAATTTAATTATAAATATAATTATAAATTTAATTATAAACTTAATTATAAATTTAATTTATAAATTTAATTATAAATTTAATTATAAATTTAATTATAAATTTAATTATAAATTTAATTATAAATTTTAATTATAAATATAATTATATAAATATAATTATAATTATAAATTTAATTATAAATTTAATTATAAATTTAATTATAAATTTAATTATAAATTTAATTATAAATTTAATTATAAATTTAATTATAAATTTAAATATAAAATTAATTATAAATTTAATTATAAATTTAATTATAAATATAATTATAAATTTAATTATAAATTTAATTATAAATATAATTATAAATATAATTATAAATTTAATTATAAATTTAATTATAAATATAATTATAAATTTAATTATAAATATAATTATAAATTTAATTATAAATTTAATTATAAATATAATTATAAATATAATTATAAATTTAATTATAAATTTAATTATAAATAATTATAAATATAATTATAAATTTAATTATAAATTTAATTATAAATATAATTATAAATATAATTATAAAATTAATTATAAATTTAATTATAAATATAATTATAAATTTAATTATAAATTTAATCGTAAATATTATTATAAATATAATTATAAATTTTTTTGCTAGTTAAATATTTTAAATAAAAAAAAGAAATAAAAAGAAAAACAAGAGAAGAAAAAAACAAACCATTTGAGGAGTAATAAAAGAAGCGTTGTTTTTTTTCATTTCTTCTTGAGCAAGAGGATCAGTTCGAAGATCTGTTTTTGTTCCAACAAGAATAACTGGGGCATTAGAACAATAATGACGAACCTCGCCAGCCCACTAGAAATAAAAAGAAGAAGATAAGAAACATTTGCGGAGAAAAAAAATTTTTTGAGAAGAATTTCTTGATTACTTTTGTCACAACGTTTTCATAAGAAAAATGATTATCAATTGCAAAACATATTAAAATAATGTTCGCATTAGGATAACTTAAGGGTCTCAATGAATCGTATTCTTCCTGACCTTTTGGAGTCATAAAAAGAAATAAACAAAGAAAATTAATCGGTGAACCAAAACTAAAAATACACTTTTAAATTTATAAAATACCTGCAGTATCCCAAACACTCATTTCATATGGTTTTCCATCAACATCAAATTTTGCGTTATAGTTCTCAAATACTGTTGGTACGTAACCTGATGGGAATCTATGAATAAAAGTAAGGTTATTATTAATATTTTAAATAATTTTAATTTTTTTTAAATAAGAATTTTTGAATTATTTATAAATTGAATTAAATTAAATTAAATTATTTATAAATTAAATTAAATTAAATTAAATTAAATTAAATTAAATTAAATTAAATTAAATTAAATTAAATTGAATTAAATTATTTTAATTTAAATTAAATTATTTATAAATTAAATTAAATTAAATTTATTTTTAAATTAATTTAAATTTTTTAAATTTAAATTAAATTAAATTAAAATTTTTTAAATTTGAATTAAATTATTTTTTGAATTAAAATTAAATTATTATTTTTAAATTAAATTATTTTTAAATAAAATTTTTGAATTATTTATAAATTAAATTAAATTATTTATAAATTAAATTAAATTAAATTGAATTAAATTATGAATTAAATTATTTATAAATTGAAATAAATTATAAATTGAATTAAATTGAATTATTTTTGAATTAAATTGAATTGAATTGAATTAAATTAAATTATTTATAAATTAAATTGAATTAAAATTATTTTTGAATTAAATTGAATTGAATTAAATTATTTATAAATTAAATTAAATTAAATTAAATTAAATTATTTATAAATTATTTATAAATTGAATTAAATTAAATTAAATTAAATTAAATTAAATTAATTTTAAATTTTTATAAATTAAATTAAATTATTTTTAAATTGAATTAAATTTTTTAAATTAAATTATTTAAATTAAATTAAATTAAATTTTTTAAATTAAATTAATTAAAAATAAATTAAATTTTTAAATTAAATTAAATTATTTTAAAAATTATTTTAAATTAAATTGAATTAAATTTTAAATTATTTTTTGAAATTGAATTGAATATTTTTGAATTTTAAATTAAATAAATTTTTTGAAATTAAATTATTTTAGAAATTAAATTAAATTAAATTTAAATTAAATTAAATTAAATTGAATTAAATTGAATTGAATTATTTATTATTAAATTAAATTATTTATAAATTATTTTTGAAATTGAATTAAATTATTTTTGAATTAAATTATTTTTGAATTATTTTTGCGTACTTATTTTCAATGAATGTAATGAGCATGCATGTTTTTCCTGTTGCTCCATCTCCTACACACACTAATTTGAATCGATTTTGTGCTAAAGTTGTCATTTTTTTTTAATTTTTTTGTTTGTTTTTTGTTTTTTTTTGTTTTTATTGTTTTTGTTGTTTTATCTTTTGAAAAAAATAAATGAAAATCAATTAGAAAAGAAAAAAAAAATGATTTTCATTTTTTTCATTTTTAAAAAAAAGAGTAAAATATTTTTTTTTATTTTTTAATTATTTTTTTATTTTTTAATTAAATAAAAACATTAGTCAGTTTTAAATTTTATTGAATAATTTTATTTTTTATTTTTCGAAATTTTTTTAATTTAAACAAAAAATATTTTATTCCAATTTTATTTTCTAATTTATCTTTTATTGAAAATTTATTAATTTTATTAATTCAATTCAATTCAAAAATAATTTTTCATTTAAATAAAGAAAAGATCAAAATTCCTTCTTTTTTTAATTTTTTTCTTTTTTCTTTTTTTTTTGTTGATCCAATTTTTTTTGGAATTAAATCAATATTAATAAAAAAAAAAACAGAAAGAAAATTAATCTGAAGATTGATCTCTCTTTCTTAATTTCATTTTAAAATATTTTGATTTGGAATTTTTTGATTTGGAATTTTTTGATTTGGAATTTTTGAATCTGAATTTGAATTTGAATCTGAATTTGAATCTGAATCTGAATTTGAATTTGAATTTGAATTTGAATCTGAATTTGAATTTGAATTTGAATTTGAATTTGAATTTGAATTTGAATTTTGAATTTGAATTTTAATTTTAATTTTGATTTGGAATTTTTTTTTAATTTTGATTTTGATTTTGAATTTGATTTTAATTTTGATTTTGATTTGGAATTTTTTGATCTTAATTTTGATTTTGATTTTTTTGATCTTGATTTTGATTTTGATTTGGATTTGGAATTTTTTGAATTTGATTTTTTCCTTTTTTTGTTTTGTGGTTGATTTCTTTTATTATCTTCTCTTGAAAAATGTTTAGGATCATTAAAATATTTACAATATTTTGAAACAGGACATTGATCACATTTAGGTTTAATTTTAGAACAAATTTCTTGACCAAATCCAACAATAAGTTTATTAAATTCTTTCCAATTTTCTCTTGGAAGCCATCTTTGTAGTTCTTTTCTTACTTTTTCTGGATTATTATCTTCTTTAGAAACCCATCCTAATCTTCTAGAAATTACATAAACATGTGTATCAACAGCTAACCCTTCTTTTTTATCAAAACATACCATTAAAATCAAATACGCCATCTAATCAATATTTAATTAATATTTAATTAATATTTAATCAATATTTAATCAATATTTAATTAATATTTAATTAATATTTAATTAATATTTAATTAATATTTAATTAATATTTAATTAATATTTAATCAATATTTAATTAATATTTAATATTTAATTAATATTTAATTAATATTTAATCAATATTTAATTAATATTTAATTAATATTTAATTAATATTTAATTAATATTTAATTAATATTTAATCAATATTTAATCAATATTTAATTAATATTTAATTAATATTTAATTAATATTTAATCAATATTTAATTAATATTTAATCAATATTTAATTCAATATTTAATCAATATTTAATAATTTTAATCAATATTTAATTTATATTTAATTAATATTTTATTATTTAATATTTTTTTTTCAATTTATATCAATATTTAATTAATATTTAATTAATATTTAATTAATATTTAATTAATATTTAATTAATATTTAATCAATATTTAATCAATATTTAATTAATATTTAATTTTTACCAATATTTACCAATATTTAACCAATATTTTAATTAATATTTAATCAATATTTAATTAATATTTAATCAATATTTACCAATATTTAATTAATATTTAACCAATATTTAATTAATATTTAATCAATATTTAATTAATATTTAATTAATATTTAATCAATATTTAATCAATATTTAATCAATATTTAATCAATATTTAATATTTAATTAATATTTAATCAATATTTAATCAATATTTAATTAATCAATATTTAATCAATATTTAATTAATATTTATTTAATATTTAATCAATATTTAATTAATATTTAATTAATATTTAATTAATATTTATTTAATATTTAATCAATATTTAATTAATATTTTAATCAATATTTAATATTTAATTAATATTTATTTAATTAATATTTAAATAATATTTAATTAATATTTAATTAATATTTAATTAATATTTAATCAATATTTAATTAATATTTAATTAATATTTAATTAATATTTAATTAATATTTAATTAATATTTAATCAATTAATTAATATTTAATCAATATTTAATCAATATTTAATTAATATTTAATTAATATTTAATCAATATTTAATCAATATTTAATTAATATTTAATCAATATTTAATCAATATTTAATTAATATTTAATTCCAAAAAAGCTACTTTTGGACCAATTCCTGGCAATTTTACTAAATCATCAAAATTATCAGGAACATTATCATTATATTTGTTATGTAAAATCTCAGCAATTCTTTTCAAATAATTTGCTTTTTTATTTTTAAATCCAACACAAGAAATTAAAGAAGCAATTTGAGATTCAGAAGTTTTGATAACATTTTGAATAGTTAATATTTTTAAAGAAGAATTAAGTTGATCAACTGCTTGTGAAGTTTTTTGATCTGTTGTTTGACTTGAAAGTAACGCATTTACAAGAACTTGAAAATGAAAAATTTGAGGAGAAATTTCAATTATATTTTTATCAGGAACAAAAGAAACTCCCATTGTATCTACTGGTGCTGTTTGACTTGATCTCATTTGTTCAATTTTGTGTAAAACTTTCTTCCATTTTTTGGGTCTTTTAATTTTTTCTCCAATTTCTTCAATATCTTGTATTTTTGAATTTTTCATTTTTAAAGAAAGAAAAAAATGAAAAATGAAAAATTAAAATTAAAATTCATTTATAAAATTAAAATTAAAATTATAAAAAAAAGTGGAATAAAAATTAAAATTTATTTTTGCATTTTGATTCGTTTTTTATTTATTTTTTGTTTTGTTTTGTTTTTGTTTTTGTTTTTGTTTTTGTTTTGTTTTGTTTTGTTTTGTTTTGTTTTGTTTTGTTTTGTTTGATTGATTTTGAATAAAAAAAAAAATAATTCATTTGAACCAAACAGATAACCTCCAACTCAAAGAAAATATCAAAAATAAAATAAGGAAAAACCAGAAAAGACGGTATTTGATACTATAAGTGTGTCTTTTTTGAAAAAAAGATTTCTTAATTTGATGAAATTCAACGGACAAAGATAAATTTTGAGTGTCAACAAGAATTCGCTCAAAGAAAAACTGTTTTCCAGATTCAACTTTTGAAATGCGAACAGGAATTGATCCAGTAACTTTATTTACGCGAGAATGAAAATGATGCTGTTGAGATTTTCCAAAAGGAATTTCTTTTTTTCCTTTAAATTTTTTTTTGTTTTTCAAAAGAACTTGTTCGACATTTTCGTTGTATTTCCTTGACTGAGGGATAAAAGATAAACCTGTTGTAACTGTTTGAACAGTCTCTACTGTTGGCGGTTTAGAAAAGTGGGAGACTTCTTTTAAATCGCCCTCGAATTCGGCATAATTTGTGTTTTGAGGAAGGAACAAAGTGACGAACAAATGGTTGATTGGCAGTTGAAATTTTGCGAAATCAATAGAAAGTTTGCCTCTTCCCTCGACTTTTGGTTGTTCGTGAACCAAGAACACAAGCTCGACAACAAAGGAAGTCTGGGTTGTTGAGAACGAACTTGATTTTTGCAATGGGATCAAAATCAGACCGCTTTTATCGACAGCAGGTTTGACAGCTTTTCCTGAAATAGCGGTTGACCATAATTCGCATTTGGGGTTTTTTTTCTTGTCCTCCACTTCATTGGGGATCGCGGGCAGTTCGACCCGCAAGAACTGGTGTTGTGTGTTTTTGATTTTGAGTAGACATCGATGCATGACTTCGCCGTTAGCACTGTAATTGATTTTTAAGTGAGCTTCTTCAATAACGGCAATTAGGACCGTTGCGTCATCGTGTTTTTTAAGCTCGATAATTGCGCCATAGTTCGGTTTGGTGAACTGATAACCGTATAAAATTGATCCTTGAGATTGAGTTACTATTGTTGTTGGTAATTCATCTACTGATAGTTTTGTCATATTTTTAAACGCAACTTCGTTGATTTCCACATTTGTTCGTGCTTCTATTGCAATAAATCCAGATTCCCTGTTGATTTTGCCGAGCGTTTTAAATACAGGAAGTGCTGATTTGCAACTTTGATTTTTTGTGTCTAATTCTGTGACGATTGTAAGATTATAGAAGCCTTCGATACCGAATTTGAGGAAAATGCGCAGTTTTTTAGATGGTTTGAGAATATTATAAAGAATATTATTATCGTTATTGCTGTCAAGATTATCATTGTTTTTATAGCTGTCAAGATTTTCATTGTTTTTATTGCTGTCAAGATTTTCATTGTTTTTATTGCTGTCAAGATTTTCATTGTTTTTATTGCTGTCAAAATCAATCTCTAAATTATTCGCATCATCTTCATCTTGATTGTCAATAAAACCATCTTTTTCATTCTCATCTTCCTCAAGATCAACAACTTCCCAATCGTTAATATTTTCACCGTTAACGGAAAGAATTTTGAACTTGGATTCCCCTTCAATGCTCGGAATCAGGATATCAAACTGAGACATTGTGCCATGGATTATTTGGAAGGTATACATTGCGGTGGTGATTATTGTTCCCTCGCCAATAGAATGAATGATTTCCTGCTGAGCATTAACAATTTTATTTTTTTCGACAATTTCAAATTCAATTTTTTCATCAATTTCATCTTCGTCAATTTTTTCCTCTTTGATTTTCTCAGTCCAGCTTAGCGAAAGTACAGGAAGACGGCTTAAAAACAGCCTCCATGATAGTGACTCCGGCTCCTTTCAATTCATGAACACTGTTGTTCTGGGTTTCTTTGTTATCCAAAATTTGGGTTCTGTTTGATTCATCATCAACCTTCCAAGTTTGCGACTGTGTCAGAACCTGTTGGCAGTTTATTTGAACCTCCTCCTTCCCGCGGACAATAAACCTCAAAGAGTTCTCGACACAAACAGGCACGACGACATTAAGCGAGCAGCCTTTGTCGCTGATATACGGAACTAAAAATTTGACATCGACCTTGTATCTCCCTTCTAAATTTGTTATTAGACAGTGATTATGACCGTTTATGGCAATGTTCGCCTGCAAGTCTTTCTCGCTTGAGTTTTGCTCATTTGTGTTTGTGTCGTCTTTTTCGGATTTGAGACCTTCGTTCTGCAAAAAGGTAATTTTGGAAGACACAACCGCAGCAGATTGGTCTAAGAGTTCTATCGAAATCCAGCCGTTTTCGGGCACTTGCAGCACAAGAATATCAAATGTGCATCGGAACTCCGTATGCTTTTTATACGCAGTTCCCTCATACTGCGATTTCTCATTGATATAATAAATTGACGGTTTTTGCGATTGTAATTCTTTTATTAATTTTATTAATTCATTGCTTCCCATTTGAATTTGTGATTTAGAGTCAATTTCGCCTTCTTTGCTAATGATTTCATGAAATTTTGTTATTATTTCAAGTGGAATATTAAGTGCGTTGCTTTTTTCTTCAATTTCTGCATTTTTATTATAATTGTTATAACTGTTAACTTTGTTTTGTGTGTATCTTTTATTAGTTTGTCTTCTTCTCATTTTATAATAAAAAAAATAAAAAAGAAAAAATGAAATTAAAAAAGGAGAAAAATTAAAAAAAAAAATTAAAAAAAAGAGAAAAATTTTTTTTTCATTTTTTTCTTTTTCATTTTTCCTAATTTTTTACTTTTTTTTTACTTTTTTTTTCATAATGTCAATTACTTTTGATTCTGATAATGATTGGGATTCTATTATCCAAATAAAACGTAAAGTTATTGATGGGGATCGATGGTTAAAAGGTTCGATTGACTTCTCAAACTTTTGTTCTTTTAAAATTCATCATATTGACGATGACATAATTGATGGACTTGAAATTCCAACTGAAAATCCACTTGAAATCAGTGTCAATTCTGACTGGGTTGACATTGAAATCCCTGCCAATGTCAATTTCAAAAATAGACTTGAAGAACAAAATTCAAAAAGAAATCCTGCAAAAACTGACAGTCAAGAAGATTGGCAAGACATTGAAGACCAAGTTGAAAAAATTAAATCGCGAAATAATTTTCTGCCAAATTCGCCTTTGAATAACCAGATTGAAACCTATATAAAAGATAATTCGGTTGGAGATGAAACAAGTGACATTAGCAAAACCCCCGATGAAACAAACGACACTAGCAAAACCCCGAATCAAACAAGTGACACTAACAGCCTATTCCAAAAATCTCGTTTTTCATCCGTTAATTCAAAAACATTCCATTCTCAATCTTCTCCTTCTGACTCGCCAATAGAATCAGATTTCGCCGAAGATAATCTTGATATTTTTGCAGACCCAAATATCGCAAAACAAAAATTCCAAAGAAATTTAGCAAAAGCAAAAAATTTAATTGAAAATTTAATTGAAAATCAAATTGAAAATTTCATTGATTTCGATCTTGAAATGGACTTGGCACAAGAAAACCAAAAAATAGAAATCAACATCCACAACAGCAACAGCTCAATCCCACAAGAAGATTGGTCTGATGTCGAAATTCCGCCTAATTTGGCAGCACTTGAACCCCAAAAACATAGAGCAGAAATGACAGAAGAAACAAAATGGCTATTTGAAGATAATAATTCAATTTCAAACCAAAAACTGAGACAGCGAGTGCGCAAATTCCAAAAAAGATTCACCGCAAAAATGCTCAACAGACCAACTATTACAAATTATTCGACTCTGATTCAATGCAAATCAAACGGAACAATGGTATTTGATCCAGAAGCAATGATTTGGAAAGGAAATGAACGTGAATTACAAATTTTTCATAAACCTTTTTTACTTCGTTGCTTGAACAAATGGACAACACCAAGAGGTATAAAATAAAATGAAACACAAAAAAAAAATTTTTCGAAAATTGATCAAAATTGATCCAAAAAAAAAAATTTTTTTTTTTCTTTCTTTTTTTAGTTGTTGGTTCAATGAAATTTAATCCGAAAAAACAAAAATGGGAAGGAAATGAAAATTCTCTTTCAATTTTTAAAAAGCATTCAATTCATTCTCGAAAACCAGGTTTAATTCAAACAAAATCTCCAACAAAAGAAATTATTTTAAATAATATGACTTATGATCCAAAAAGTCAAACTTGGTATGGAAATGATGATTGTTTAAGAATTTTTGAACATAAAAAACCAACTTTAATTCCTCTTTCTGCTTTGAGTAGATTTTTACCAGGAAATTCAGAAAATTCAATGAGATTTAATTCTCAAAAACAAAAATGGGAAAAAATTAATGAAGATTGTGGTGATGATAATACTGATGAAAGTGATTTTGAAAGTGCTTTTGATGGATCTGATTAAATTTGATTTTTTCTTTTTCTTTTTCTTTTTCTTTTCCTTTTCTTTTCTTTTCTTTTCCTTGAATTGTTTGATTATTCAATGTTGAATTAAATAGTTTAAAAAAATTTTCTTTTCTTTTCTTTGATTTTTTATTGAAATTGAAATTGAAATTGAAATTAAAATTTGATTTGGATTTGAATTAAAAATGAACTGGACATTTATATCCAAATTCAAGACCAGCATCATCAATAACTTCATCAATTAAAGTTTTAGTAGTTCCATTAGTTGAAGTAATAACAATATGACAAGTAACACTATTTATATAAAAAATATTAATAAAAATATTAATAATCAAAAAAAGTGGAATAAAAATAATAACAAACCCAAAAGCTTCAAAATCAGAAAAATATAATCTTCTTGTGGGAAAAGTAGACGATTATATAATTCAGGAGTTGATTGGAAAGTCATTGAAACTTGAAGAGTATCAGAAGCAATATAAACATATTGTGTTAAAGGAATTTGAGCTTGACCTAAATCATCTGAATAATTGAACCAATTTGTTCTTTCAACAGAAAAGTTTTTAAAAACACCATTACTTGCTGTTGCTAAAAGAACTACTGGATCTGGAGTTGTAGCCCAACCTTCAAGAAATCTATATCCTTCTCTTTTACCTAATTTTCCTAATTCTACATCTGCAAAACATCCTTCTACTGTATCAAATAATGTTATGTTAGATGTCAATCCAGTTCCTGCTATTATTGATACATCTTCTGCTGGTGTTTTTCCTGGTAATAATACTTTATACCATCCCCATGCAAATTCTTTAGTTGGTCCAACTGGGAAATAATCTCCCCAATTCCTAATTTTGATTTTAATTTTAATTTTGATTTTTAATTTTAATTTTTGATTTTAATTTTAATTTTAATTTTAATTTTAATTTTAATTTTGAATTTTGATTTAAATTTAAATTTAGATTTTAATTTTGATTTTTAATTTTTGATTTTAATTTTAATTTTAATTTTAATTTTAATTTTAATTTTGATTTTAATTTTAATTTTAATTTTAATTTTAATTTTAATTTTAATTTTAATTTTAATTTTTAAAAATATACATATCACAATAAATTCTTGAATTAGGAGATAAAGTATATTGTTTAGAACCAATAGTAACAACACCAGAAACAAGAGAATCATGAGAATAAGTATTCCAACTAATAAAGCCATAAAGATAATACATATTTTCTAAATCCTGTTGACCATACCAACCATAAATTCTTTGAATATTCAAACTCCAAGAAATATCAAGATCAGAAGAATTACCAGTAGAATACCAAATATGTTGAGGATCATTAAGAGTGCCCCAAATTTTATAAGAATTATTAGTAATAGGATGAATTCCAAATTTCTGATTATCAACAGAAATATCAAAATCATGAGAAAAAGAAAGATCATCTAATGGATATTTTTCAATTTTTGCAAAAGTTTTATCGTTTTTTGGATCAACTTCACAAAACATAATGTAAATCCCTTCGTTTTTTTTTGATCCACTTTCTGAACTTTTACTCACACCAATACTCATTGCAAATTCAACTCCAACATCATAATCACTCACTGCGTAGTAATACCATTGATAAAAGGGTCGAGTAGCAACTGCTTCTAATAATCGTAATCTTTCATAATATGTTGGTGGATTGAAAATACCATCATTTGCAAATGATAAATCTTTGGTTTGGCAAAAAGTAACAGAAAATATAACTAAAAAAATTATTAGAAAAGATTTCATTGTAATTTAACTTCTTCTTTCAAAAAAAACTTTCAATTAATTAATTAATAACAAATTCTCACAAAAATCCAAGAAGAAAAAATGAAAAATTCAATTAAAAATAAAACAGTTGAATTAAAAAAAATTTCTTTTTTGTTTCTTTTTTTCTCCTTTTTCCTTATTCAAAAATAAATTATTTCGAAACTTTCCTTCTTTTCCTTTTGATTTTTTATTGAAATTGAAATTGAAATTGAAATTAAAATTTGATTTGATTTTAAAAGAAATCAAAAATGAAATTAAAAATTTGATTTGGATTTGGATTAAAAATGAACTGGAATTTTATATCCAAATTCAAGACCAGCATCATCAATAACTTCATCAATTAAAGTTTTAGTAGTTCCATTAGTTGAAGTAATAACAATATGACAAGTAACACTATTTATATAAAAAATATTAATAAAAATATTAATAATCAAAAAAAGTGGAACAAAAATAATAACAAACCCAAAAGCTTCAAAATCAGAGAAAATATAATCTTCTTGTGGGAAAAGTAGACGATTATATAATTCAGGAGTTGATTGGAAAGTCATTGAAACTTGAAGAGTATCAGAAGCAATATAAACATATTGTGTTAAAGGAATTTGAGCTTGACCTAAATCATCTGAATAATTGAACCAATTTGTTCTTTCAACAGAAAAGTTTTTAAAAACACCATTACTTGCTGTTGCTAAAAGAACTATTGGATCAGGAGTTGTAACCCAACCTTCAGCGAGTCTATATCCTTCTCTTTTACCTAATTTTCCTAATTCTACATCTGCAAAATATCCTCCCATTGTGTCAAATAGTGTTAGATTGGATGTTACTCCACTTCCTGCTATTATTGATACATCTTCTGCTGGTGTTTTTCCTGGTAATAATACTTTATACCATCCCCATGCAAATTCTTTAGTTGGTCCAACTGGGAAATAATCTCCCCAATTCCTAATTTTAATTTTGATTTTAATTTTGATTTTAATTTTAATTTTGATTTTAATTTTGATTTTAATTTTGATTTTAATTTTAATTTTGATTTTGATTTTAATTTTAATTTTGATTTAAATTTTAATTTTAATTTAAATTTTAATTTTGATTTTGATTTTAATTTTGATTTTAAATTTAATTTTAATTTTGATTTTAATTTTGATTTTAATTTTTAAAAATATACATATCACAATAAATTCTTGAATTAGGAGATAAAGTATATTGTTTAGAACCAATAGTAACAACACCAGAAACAAGAGAATCATGAGAATAAGTATTCCAATCAATAATACCCCAAATATAAGCCAAAGATTCTATATCCTGTTGACCATACCAACCATAAATTCTTTGAATATTTAAACTCCAAGAAATATCAAGATCAGAAGAATTACCAGTAGAATACCAAATATGTTGAGGATCATTAAGAGTGCCCCAAATTTTATAAGAATTATTAGTAATAGGATGAATTCCAAATTTCTGATTATCAACAGAAATATCAAAATCATGAGAAAAAGAAAGATCATCTAATGGATATTTTTCGAATTTTTCAAAAGTTTTATCATTTTTTGGATCAACTAAACAAAACATAATGTAAACCCCTTCGTTTTTTTTTGATCCACTTTCTGAACTTTTACTCACACCAATACTCATTGCAAATTCAACTCCCAGATCATAATCACTCACTGCGTAGTAATACCATTGATAAAAGGGTCGAGTAGAAACTGCTTCTGATAATCGTAATCTTTCATAATATGTTGGTGGATTGAAAATACCATCATTTGCAAATGGCCAATCTTTGGTTTGGCAAAAAGTAACAGAAAATATAACTAAAAAAATTATTAGAAAAAATTTCATTGTAATTTAACTTCTTCTTTTAACTTTTTTTCTTTTTCAAAAAAAAAGTTTTAATCAGTAAAAGAATAACAAAAAAAAAATGAAAAAAATGAAAAAGAAAAATTAAAAATATTTTTTTTTCATTTTTTTTTTCAAATTTTTAATTAAAATAAACAAATGCCTTTGTATCTTATTGGTTTAGGTTTAGGTGATTTAAAAGATATTACTGTTCGTGGTTTTGAATTAGTTCGTGAAAGTGATTTTGTTTTTTTAGAAATTTATACTTCACTTCTTTCTTCTGTAACTCGTGAAGAAATGGTAATTTAATTTATAAATATATCCAAAAATATATTTAATTTACAAATAATATTTAATTTATAAATATATTTAATTTATAAATATATCTAATTTATAAATATATCTAATTTATAAATATATTTAATTCAAAAATATATTTAATTCAAAAATATATTTAATTCAAAAATATATCTAATTTATAAATAAATTTAATTTATAAATATATTTAATTTACAAATATATTTAATTCAAAAATAAATTTAATTTACAAATATATCTAATTTATAAATATATTTAATTTATAAATATATTTAATTTATAAATATATTTAATTTATAAATAAATTTAATTTATAAATAATATTCACAAATATATTTAATTTATAAATAATATTCAAAAATATATTTAATTTATAAATAATTCAAAAATATATTTAATTTAAAAATATATTTAATTTAAAAATATATTTAATTCAAAAATATATTTAATTTATAAATATATTTAATTCAAAAAATATATTTAATTCAAAAATATATTTAATTTATAAATATATTTAATTCAAAAATATATTTAATTCAAAAATATATTTAATTTATAAATATATTCAATTTATAAATATATTCAATTCAAAAATAAATTTAATTTATAAATATATTTAATTCATAAATATATTTAATTTATAAATATATCTAATTCACAAATATATTTAATTCACAAATATATTCAATTTAAAAATATATTCAATTTACAAATATATTTAATTCATAAATATATTTAATTTATAAATATATTTAATTTATAAATATATCTAATTTATAAATAATATTTAATTTATAAATAAATTTAATTTATAAATATATTTAATTCACAAAATATATTTAATTTATAAATAATATTTAATTTATAAATAAATTTAATTTATAAATATATTTAATTCACAAATATATTTAATTTATAAATATATTTAATTTATAAATAATATTTAATTTACAAATATATTTAATTTACAAATATATTTAATTTATAAATATATTTAATTTATAAATATATTTAATTCACAAATATATTTAATTTATAAATATATTTAATTTACAAATAAATTTAATTCACAAATATATTTAATTTACAAATAAATTTAATTCACAAATAAATTTAATTCAAAAATATATTTAATTTATAAATATATTTAATTTACAAATATATTTAATTTATAAATATATTTAATTTATAAATATATCTAATTCACAAATATATTTAATTTACAAATAATTCAAAAATATATTTAATTCACAAATATATCTAATTCAAAAATATATTTAATTTATAAATATATCTAATTCACAAATATATTTAATTTACAAATAATTCAAAAATATATTTAATTCACAAATATATTTAATTCAAAGATATATTTAATTTATAAATATATTTAATTCACAAATATATTTAATTTAAAAATATATTTAATTTAAAAATATATTTAATTTAAAAATATATTTAATTTATAAATATATTTAATTCAAAGATATATTTAATTTATAAATATATTTAATTCACAAATATATTTAATTTAAAAATATATTTAATTTATAAATATATTTAATTCACAAATATATTTAATTTATAAATATATTTAATTCAAAAATAAATTTAATTTACAAATATATTTAATTTACAAATAATTCAAAATATATTTAATTTACAAATAATTCAAAAATAAATTTAATTTACAAATAAATTTAATTTACAAATATATTTAATTTACAAATAATTCAAAAATATATTTAATTTAAAAATATATTTAATTCACAAATATATTTAATTCATCGATATATTTAATTTACAAATATATTTAATTCATAAATATATTCAAAAATATATTTAATTTACAAATATATTTAATTTACAAATATATTTAATTCAAAAATATATTTAATTCAAAGATATATTTAATTCATAAATATATTTAATTTACAAATATATTTAATTCAAAAATAAATTTAATTTACAAATAAATTTAATTTACAAATATATTTAATTTATAAATATATTCATAAATATATTTAATTTACAAATATATTTAATTTATAAATAAATTTAATTTACAAATATATTTAATTTACAAATAATTCAAAAATATATTTAATTTACAAATATATTTAATTCACAAAATATATTTAATTTATAAATATATCTAATTCATAAATATATCTAATTTATAAATATATTTAATTCATAAATATATTTAATTTACAAATATATTTAATTCATAAATATATTTAATTCACAAATATATTTAATTTACAAATATATTTAATTCAAAAATATATTTAATTCACAAATATATTTAATTCATAAATATATTTAATTCAAAAATATATTTAATTTACAAATATATTTAATTCACAAATATATTTAATTCATAAATATATCTAATTTACAAATATATTCAATTCATAAATATATTTAATTCAAAAATATATTTAATTCACAAATATATTTAATTCATAAATATATTTAATTTATAAATATATTCAATTTATAAATATATTTAATTTATAAATATATTTAATTTATAAATAAATTTAATTTATAAATATATCTAATTTATAAATATATTTAATTCATAAATATATTTAATTCAAAAATATATTTAATTCAAAAATAAATTTAATTTACAAATATGTTCAATTTATAAATAATATTTAATTTATAAATATATTTAATTTATAAATAATATTTAATTTATAAATAATATTTAATTTATAAATATATTTAATTTATAAATAATATTTAATTTATAAATATATTTAATTTATAAATAATATTTAATTTATAAATATATTTAATTTATAAATAAATTTAATTTATAAATATATTTAATTTACAAATATATTTAATTTATAAATATATTTAATTCATAAATATATTTAATTCATAAATATATTTAATTTACAAATATATTTAATTTACAAATATGTTCAATTTATAAATAATATTTAATTTATAAATATATTTAATTTATAAATAATATTTAATTTATAAATAATATTTAATTTATAAATATATTTAATTTATAAATAATATTTAATTTATAAATAATATTTAATTTATAAATATAGGAAAAATTTTTTCAAAATAAAATAATTGAAGCGGATCGAGATTTAGTAGAAAGTAACTCTGACGAAATACTTGAGAAAGCAAAGAATCACAAAGTATCATTTCTTGTAGTAGGGGATCCATTTTCAGCAACAACACACATGGATTTATATTTACGAGCAAAAAAAGAAGGAATCGAAGTAACAGTAGTTCATAACAGTTCAATATTAACAGCAGTTGGAAGCTGTGGATTGCAGCTATATAACTTCGGACAAACAGTATCAATCCCTTTTTTTACACCAACTTGGAGACCAGATTCTTTTTATGATAAAATTGTTGCTAATTCAAATTTGGGATTTCATACTTTATGTTTATTAGATATAAAAGTTCGCGAACAATCAGTTGAAAATTTATTAAAAGGAAATAAAATTTATGAACCGCCTCGTTTTATGTCTATAAATCAAGCTATTGAACAACTTCTTGAAATCGAAGAATATAAAAAAACTGGTGTTTGTTCTCCTGATTCTTTTGCTGTTGGTTTGGCTCGTGTTGGTTCTAATTCTCAAATTATTAAATTCGCTAAACTTAGTCTTTTGAAATCTTTTGATTTTGGAAAAGAATTACATTCTTTGATTATTGTCGGTAAAACTCATCCTGTTGAAGATGAAGCTTTAGAATTTTTTAAATTAGTGGATTTAGATGAAAAATTAGATGAAAAATTAGATGAAAAATCAAATGAAAATCAAAATTAAATTTAAAATAGAAAATCAAAATTAAAATTAAAATCAAAATTAAAATCAAAAATGAAATGAAAATTAAATGAAAAATCAAAATCAAAATCAAAATCAAAATCAAAATCAAAATTAAAATTAAAATTAAAATCAAAATTAAATTAAAATCAAAATTAAAATTAAAATCAAAACCAAAATTAAAATTAAAATTAAAAATGAAATCAAAAATCAAAATTAAATGAAAAATCAAAAATCAAAATCAAAATTAAAATTAAAAATCAAAATCAAATGAAAAATCAAAATTAAATGAAAAATCAAAATTAAAATTAAAATCAAAATTAAATTAAAATCAAAATTAAAATTAAAAATCAAAATTAAATCAAAAAAATCTTTCTTTATTTAAATGAAATTTCAAAAAAAAAAAATCAAAAAGAAAAATAAATAGATTTTCATTTTGATTTTAACTTTAAATAAATTTCAACTTGAATTTATTTAATTAAATTCAAACTCGCTTCTTTTTATTCTCAATACCATTTAAAATCTCAACAGTTTCATTAACCAAAGAATCAATAATTTCATCAACTAAAAAATTTTCAACATAAAATTCAGCTTCATTAATAATATTATGATCCAAAAATAGATCTAAAGCAAAAGTCTTCTGAGAAAATTCGCGCATATTTTCGTCACTAATAGGATTTGAATAAATAGAATCCAAATCTCGTTGAATTGAATTTCGTAAAGAATCGGGATTTTTTGTTGATCTAAATAAAGAACGTGGATATTTTAACTTAAACATTGATGAAATCCATGGATGTTTTTTTGTCTGTTTGCGATGGTTTAATTCTTGATTCCGTTCGTGAACTATTTCATGTATAACATCTACTACCATTTTTTCTGATGGAGTCTTATTTTCGCTCTTGTCAGTAACTTCAATTATTTCATCGTTAATTTTAAAATTTAACGATCCAATTATTTTTTCTTTTTGATTTTCTTTTTTATTTTCTTTTTGATTTTCTTGAATTTTTTCTGAATTTATATTTGTTTTATATGGTGTTTGTGGGCTTTGATTATTTGATGTTGTTGTTATTTTGTGGACTTCTATTTGTTTTTTTGGATTGAAATTTTGTTTTGAATTTTGGATTTTTTCAATAATTTCAATTGCTGATCTTTGTATTTCAAGTCTTTGAATTTGAAGAGTATAAAGTGAATTGCGAATTTCCATCAATCGAGTTTTGGATGTTTTTGGAAGTTGTTCAAGAGGTTGAATTTTTGATTGGAATTCGGATATTTTTTGAGAAATAGAATTTTGATTTAAATTTTGATTTGAATTTTGATTTGAATTTGAATTTGAATTTGAATTTGAATTTTGATTTGAATTTGAATTTTGATTTGAATTTTGATTTAAATTTAAATTTGAATTTTGATTTAAATTTGAATTTGAATTTAAATTTTGATTTGAATTTTGATTTGAATTTGAATTTGAATTTAGATTTGAATTTAAATTTGAATTTAAATTTGAATTTGAATTTTGATTTGAATTTTGATTTGAATTTGAATTTGAATTTGAATTTTGATTCTGATTTTTTTCTATTTGTCTTTTTTGTCTTTTTGAAGATCTAGAAATTAATCGTTTATTCATTTTTATTTAAAATTATAATTAAAATAAAAAGGATAAAAAAAAAATGATAAAAAATATTTTTTGATTTTTTTTCTTTTCATTTTTTTCATTTTTTCTTTGTTTTTTCTTTTTAATTAAATTTAATATAAATGGCGTAAAATCAAATTTTCTGTTAAATAATTGAATTGAAAAAAAAAAATTGATAAAAAAAATTATTTTTATTTAAATATTTAGAGGTGGAATAGTTTTCCAATTTATTTGTCAATTAATTTGTACCAGTGCAATTGTAATACCTTCTATGGTTGTTGCATCACAAGATAAAAATTTGGTATTGGATCTAATCATAATTAAAAATTAAAATTAAAATTTATATTGAAATTAAAACCAAAATCAATATTAAAAATTAAAATCAAAATCAAAATTAAAATCAAAATTAAAATTAAAATTAAAATTAAAATTAAAACTAAAATTAAAATTAAAATTAAAATTAAAATCAATATTAAAATCAATATTAAAAATTAAAATTAAAATTAAAATTAAAATTAAAATTAAAATTAAAATTATAATCAAAATTAAAATTAAAATTAAAACTAATATCAAAAATTTAAAATCAAAATCAAAATCAAAATTAAAATTAAAATTAAAATTAAAATTAAAATTAAAATTAAAATTAAAATCAAAATCAAAATTAAAATTAAAACTAATATCAAAATTTAAAATCAAAATTAAAATCAAAATTAAAATTAAAATTAAAATTAAAAATTAAAATTAATATTAAAATTAAAATTAAAATTAAAACTAAAACTAATATTAAAATTAAAATTCATTTACAAAATTAAAATTAAAATTAAAATTAAAATTAAAATCAATATTAAAAACTAAAATTCAAAATTAAAATTAAAATTAAATATTAAAATTAAAATCAAAATTAAAATTAAAATTAATATTAAAATTAAAATTAAAATTAAAATTAAAATTATAATCAAAATAAAAATTAAAACTAAAATTATTAAAATAAATAAAAATAAAAAGACTTGCGAACACCCTCTTTGGGCTTGGGTTCTTACTTGCAATATAACTTTATTAGGAATGGCAGCAATATATTCACTTGTTTTACTTTGGGATAATCCATCATTTCAAAGAGCAGCATCAATAATTTACTTATTAGGAATGCTTTTTATTTTAATTTGGGCAATAATTGGATTAGTTTGGTCAACAGGAGAAAATGTATAAATTCATTTTATCAATTAAATTTATAAAATTATTAATAAAATTAAATATTAATAGAAAAGTAAATGCGGAAAATTAAGTACAGTTACTCTTGGTGAATCCGCTTTTTTCATATCTTTTACTGGGTTAATTTGTATTATAATGTGCGTCGGTTTGATTTGCTATCAAAAAGTCCAATTCTTCAAAGATTTCCAAAATCCAAAATTACTTATTTAAAAAAAAAAAAAAAGCAAAAAAAAAATTTTTTTTCATTCTCCTTTTTTTTTTTGGAAATTTTAAAACCAAATTCGAAAAACAAAAAATAATTTTCTTCTTTCTAAATTTATTCTTTCAAATTTTTTTTTTAAAAAAGTAAAAAGCAAAAAAAAAAAAAAGCAAAAAAAATTCTCAATCAATTTAAAAAATGAAAAAAAAAAAGATTTGAATTTCTTTTTTTCATTTTTTTTTTTTCATTTAGTCATTTTTTTCTTTTAATCTTATTGTGTTTATTAATAATGAAATCAGAAGAAATAATCAAAGAAGAAGAAACGGAAAATAATAATAACAACAACAATGATAATAACGAAAATCAAGAAGAAAAAAACGAAAATCAAGAAGAAAACGAAAAAAATGAAGAAGAAAAAATATCATTTCAAATAACATTTCTCAATAACTCTTTGGAGCCCATCTCGCGAGGGGAATTGATGCTCTCAAAAGAGAAACTCCAAATCACAACGGAACAAAGCTTTTTCTCATTGAATTTCCCAGAAGTCACGATATCTTTTTCAAAATCAAATCAAAAAGTTGTGAAACTGTCATCAATTTCCTCAATGGATATCGCGATGATGGTCGCCTTTGACGATTTTGAGACATCGTCTTCATTTGTGGAGGCCTTCCAGAGATTGAGTCATAAGGTGCAAGATGAAAATGTTGAAAAACAAGGAGCAGAAAAATGGTGTTCGTTCCAAATCCAAATTTTGAACCAACAATTAAAAACAATTGATTCAGGAAATTTGAAATTATATGAAGAGAAGTTGAGCATAGAGGGAACAAAAGAGAAATACATGTGCCAAATCGACTCTCATCTACGAGTGCAACGATTTTCACAAGGAAAATCACTGTTCCGTTTTGTTTTTCCAAAAAAAGCAAAAAAGGGTTTTTGTAATGGCGTTCCTATTGTTCTTGTGGAGTTCTTTTCGGAAGAAGAGGCCTCTTTTTTCCTCAAGAAGTACTCTTCATATCTCCAAAAATCTAGGCAAGACCCCAAATCAATGTCGCAAGGAAATGAACAAGTGATCAGAACGCCAAATGTTTTTACAGTCAAAATTCTCGATAATTTTTTGAATTTTAAAAGAGATGGTCAATTAATTCTTTCTCAAAATGAAATTCGTCTTGTAACTGACCCTTCAATTTCGGAAAAATTCCCTCTTAATAATACTTTTTCAATTAAGATCCATCCAAAAAATGAAACCGTTTTGAAAATTGAAAATTTAAAAGGAAAATCAAAATGGAAATGCACTTCAAATAGAAGTTTAGTTCAATTTGAATCGAAAACAAATTTGGACATTTTTCTTGCGAATTTTCGACAAATTCGATCTGAACAAGCAAAAAGAAGAAGTAAAAAAAGAACAAAAACAAGAACAAGAACAAGAACAAGAACAAGAACAAAAACAAAAACAAGAATTGACTTTTAATATCACTTATTTGGATAACAGACTAAATTCAAAATCAAGTGGTCTTTTCAAAATTTTAACCTCAAAAATTCAATTGTTTTCTGGCCAAAATGTTATTGAGGAATTTTCTTTTCAAGAACCACTTTCTGTTCAAATTCATCCAAAAAGTGATAAAGTTCTCAAAATTAAAAGTTCAAAAGGTAAAAAAGGTGTTTGTGTTTCTAATCAATCTTTTATTCAATTTAATTCTTCTCAAGAATTAAGAAATGGTTTTGAAAATTATAAACAATTTCGTTCTAATTTCCATCAAAAAAAATAAAAAAAAAAAAAGAAGAACAAAAAAAAAGAAGAACAAAAAGAAGAACAAAAAAAAAACTTTTTTATTTTTATTTTCTTTTTATTTTTCTTATTTTGACTCAAATAAAAAAAAAATTAGTAATTTTGAAAAAAAGTTTACTAATGAAATAAAAAAAATTTTTTTTTTAAATTTTTTTTTTCTTTTTTTATTTTCATTTTTTTTTCATTTTCAAATAAAGGTTAGTTTTATAAAAGAAATTATATAAAAATAAAAATAAAAATAAAAAAAAACATTTTTGAAATGAAATTTACAACCAAAAACAAAAAAAAACACAAACAAAAAATGATTTAAAAACAAAACAAAACAAAATGGAAATTAAAATTTAAAAATTAAAAAATATTCAAAACAAAAACAACAGTTGTCAAAGTCATGAAGATAAACATTGCAAATCCAAGTACAGGACTTCAAAAAATTATAGAAGTTGAAGAATCAAGAAGATTACAACCTTTTTATGAAAAAAGAATAAGTCAAGAAGTGCCTGGAGATTCATTAGGAGAAGAATATAAAGGATATATTTTCAAAATAACAGGAGGAAATGATAAAGAAGGTAAAAAGCATTTTAATTCAAAATTTATATTTATATTTAATTTCAATTTATATTTAATTTATATTTAATTTATATTTAATTTATATTTATATTTAATTTATATTTATATTTATAATTATGTTTAATATTTAATTTATATTTAATTTATATTCAATTTAATTTCAATTTAATTTATATTTAATTTATATTTATATTTAATTTATATTTATATTTATATTTAATTTATATTTAATTTATATTTAATTTATATTTAATTTATATTTAATTTATATTTATAATTAATATTTATATTTAATTTATAATTTTAATTTATATTTATATTTCTTTATAATTTATGTTTATATTTATATTTATATTTATATTTAATTTATATTTAATTCATATTTAATTCATATTTATATTTATATTTATATTTATATTTATATTTATATTTATATTTATATTTATATTTATATTTATATTTATATTTAATATTTAATTTATTTTTATATTTATATTTATATTTATATTTATATTTTATATTTAATTTATAAATAAAGGTTTCCCAATGAAACAAGGTATTCTCGTTCCTCATAGAGTTAGACTTTTACTATCCAAAGGACACAGCTGCTATCGACCAAGAAGAGACGGAGAAAGAAGAAGAAAATCAGTTAGAGGATGCATAGTTGGACAAGATTTATCAGTATTAAATTTAGTAGTAGTAAAAAAAGGAGTTGCCGAAATTGAAGGATTAACCGACAGTGTAATTCCCCGAAGATTAGGGCCAAAAAGAGCAAGCAAAATTCGCAAATTATTTGACTTGAAAAAGTATGATGATGTGAGAAAATATGTTGTTAGAAGAGAAATCCCCCCAAAAATTGAAGGAGGAAAAACAAGAACAAAAGCCCCAAAAATTCAACGGCTTGTCACACCTGTTGTTCTTCAACGCAAAAGAAGAAGATTGGCTCAAAAAAAAGCAAATAGACTCAGACACGTTAAACAAATGCAATGGTATAAGAAACTCGTTCAAAGAAGAAACAAAGAAGCTCAGAAAAAAAAAGTTGATCATTTAAAGAAGAAAAAAGAAAAACTTGCCAAATGGAAAAATTCCCTCAAAGAGAAAAAAAACAATTCAAAAAACAATGACAATCAAATGAAGACAGAACAAAAAAAAAACTAATCGTTTTTACTTCAAAGATTTTCAATTAAATTTTTAAATTCAATTTTTAAATTCAAATTTTAAATTCAAATTTTTTTTTTGATTAATAGAAGTTTAGATTCTCTCTTCATTTACTTCTCAAAAACAACAAAAACAAAAACAAAAACAATAACAAAAACAATTTTAATTCAAAATTCTTTCTTTTTTTAATACTTTTTTTTTAAAATTTTTTAACTTTTCTTCATATTATCTCTTTTTCTTCCTTAATAAAAAAGTTTTAAAAATCATTTATTTTGAAAAGGATTTTGAAAAAGAATTTTGAAAAAGAATTTATTATTAATATTATTTAATTTTTAATAATAATTTATTTATTATTTTGTAATAAAATTAATTAAGAAATAATTTTAAAAAAGAATTTATTATTAATATTAAATTAAAATTATTAAAAATAATGAAATAAATTTAAAACAAAAATTGAATAAAATTTTATTTAATTTTTAATTATAATTTATTTATTATTTTGTAATAAAATTAATTAAGAAATAATTTTAAAAAAGAATTTATTATTAATATTAAATTATTATTATTAAAAATAATGAAATAAATTGATTAAAATATTTTATTTATTTTTACTAAATTTTTAATTATAATTAATTTATTATTTTGTAATAAAATTAATTAAAAAATAATTTTAAAAAAGAATTTATTATTAATATTAAATTATTATTATTAAAAATAAAGAAATAAATTGATTAAAATATTTTATTTATTATTTTATTTAATTTTTAATAATAATTTATTTATTATTTTGTAATAAAATTAATTAAGAAATGATTCAAAAAAGATCTAGTTATTGAACTTAATTTTTATTAATTTTTATTTGAATAGCAAAAAAAGAAGAAAATAAGAAAGAAAATTTAGTTAAAAAACCAAAAGCAAAATTTCAACTTTTTTTTTTTCATTTTTTTTTGAAATAATTCCTTAAACAAACAAAGAACAAGATGATGAAACTATTTACAATTATTTTGATTATTTTTCTTTTAACAAAACAAATTTTCAATAATTATGAGTTAACAAAAGTTGGAAATCAATGGATTCGAAAACAAATTATTTATCCAAATAATCCAGCCAATGATATTACATTTGGAGTAAGTATTTCAATTTCCAATAATGTTATGGCAATAGGATCTCCAGGTAATAATGGAAATTCTCCTCCTGGAAGATCTTATGTATTTGAGAAACAAAATTATAATTGGATTCAAACAGCTCAACTTCCTAATAATAACAATAAAAGTGATGATTTATTTGGATTCAGTATTTCAATTTCTCAAGATTCTTCTGTTATTGTTGTTGGTGTCCCTAATGCAACTGTTTCTGGAAATGATAATCAAGGCAAAGCTTATGTATTTACAAAAAGTGGAAATGAATGGATTCAAACAAAAGAATTAAATGCAAGTGATGGACAAACTGGAGATCAGTTTGGATATAGTGTTTCTATTTCAGAAAGAGTTATTCTGATTGGTTCTCCTTTTGCATCAGTGAATGGAAATTCAGAACAAGGAAAAGTATATGTTTGGGAAGGAAATGATAATGGAACAATTTGGCAACAAAAACCTACTTTAACAGCAACAAATGGACAAACAAATGATCAATTTGGAAAAAGTTTATCAATTTCAAAAGATTCTTCTCTTATTGTAATTAAATCTCAACAATCTAGTTCTCAACAATTCACAGCTCATATTTTTCAATCAAATGAAACATATTGGAATGAAGAAGAGAATTTTACTGTAAGTGGAATAGAAGAGTATGATTGGGGAAGTGAGATCTCAGTTTCTGAAGATGCTTCAACTTTTGTTATGGGTATTCCTGGAAATGATTATAATCAAGGGAAAGCATATGTTTTTCATTACAATGGTTCGATTTGGAATAATCAAACTATCATTCCAAATAATACATCAGGTAAATGTTGTTTTGGATTCAGTGTTTCAATTTCTCAAAATAATTTACTTGTTGGAGATCCTGGTTCAGATATTCTTGGAAAAATTGCATATTTGTTCCAAAATAATGGAAGTGGATGGAATCAAGAAGAACAATGGTTTCCACAAAATCCAGTTGATAACGAGTGGTTTGGTCAAGCAGTATCAATTTCAGAAGCTATTTCTGCAGTTGGATCTCCTTATTTGACTTATGATGGATTTAAAAATGCGGGAGATGTTTACATTTATGAATTTATTTATGATCAAGTTAATATTTTGAATTGTAGTTCTTTATTTTCTTCATTTGATTGTTATTGGAATGAAATTCTTCCAATAACTTATGATATTGAATATCAAATCAATTATACTATTAATAATGAACAATGGGAAACAATTCAATCTCCAATTCTTACTGATAATATTTTCTTTCAAATTTTCAATTCATCAATTTATCCTAATATTACAGGAAATGTTGATTATACAATTCAAATAAGAATTTGTAATTCATCATCTCAAATTTGTGGAGAAAGTTCAAATCCTTTTTCTTTAACAACAAGAATTGATTCAGTTAAGAATTTTACATTTGAATCAATAAAAGCAACATCAGTGATGATTTCATGGAATCCACCTAATGTTCCTGTAATCAATTCTATTCCAAAATTAGATCATTATCTTCTTTTTTATCAAAAACAAGATTCAAATGAAACTAAGAATGTTTCAATTTCTAATTCATCAACTTCATATGAATTAACTGAATTAGATTCATTATCAAATTATTCAATTTCAATATGTGGATGTGAAACTTATGAATGTTTAGGAAATTATCAAGGAGAAATTATTTCAACAACAATTTTGACCAAATTTGGACCTGTTTTAAATCTTCAATGTTCAATTTCCAATTCATTTTATATTTCATGTTATTGGGATAAACCAAATGATTCAATTAATCCTTCTTATTATAATTTTACTTATCAAACAATTTCAGAAAATGATAATGGAAATTTTGATACAAATTTAACTTCTCAAAATTTTACAGCACAATATTCAAATCAAATTTATCAAATTAATATTTCAGCTTGTGATTCAAATGAAATATGTGGTGATATTTCTTCAATTCAAATTGGAAATCAACAAACCTCTTCACAATCATCAAATTCAAAAACAGTTATAATTGTTTGTTCAACAATTATTCCAATTGTTGTTATTTTTGGAATTATTTTGATGATTTTTTTGATAAGGAAAAAAAAGAAAAAAAAGAATAGAGAAGGAGGAGTTTCAATGGATTATTCAGTTTTGAATGATGGAGGAGATTCATAATCAAATAAACAAACTTGAAACTCTTAATTTAATTCTTCTTAATTCTTCTTAATTCTTCTCCTCTTAATAAAATTAATTAAGAAATGATTTTAAAAAATAATTTATTATTAATATTAAATTTATTATTATTAAAAATAAAGAAATAAATTAATTAAAATATTTTATTTATTATTTTATTTAATTTTTAATAATAATTTATTTATTATTTTGTAATAAAATTAATTAAAAATAATTTTAAAAAAGAATTTATTATTAATATTAAATTAAAATTATTAAAAATAAAGAAATAAATTAATTAAAATATTTTTATTTAATTATTTTATTTAATTTTTAATTATAATTAATTTATTATTTTGTAATAAAATTAATTAAAAATAATTTTAAAAAGAATTTATTATTAATATTAAATTATTATTATTAAAAATAATGAAATAAATTTGAAAAAATATTTTATTTATTTTTATTTAATTTTTAATAATAATTTATTTAATATTTTGCAATAAAATTAATTAAAAATAATTTTAAAAAGAATTTATTATTAATATTAAATTTTTATTATTAAAAAATAATGAAATAAATTTAAAAAAAAAATTGAATATTTATTATTTTATTTAATTTTTAATTATAATTTATTTATTATTTTACAATAAAATTAATTAAGAAATAATTTTAAAAAGAATTTATTATTAATATTAAATTTATTATTATTAAAAATAATGAAATAAAATTAATTAAAATATTTTATTTATTATTTTATTTAATTTTTAATAATAATTTATTTAATATTTTGTAATAAAATTAATTAAAAAATAATTTTAAAAAAGAATTTATTATTAATATTAAATTATTATTATTAAAAATAAAGAAATAAATTTGAAACAAAAATTGAATAAAATTTAATTTAATTTTTAATTATAATTTATTTATTATTTTGTAATAAAATTAATTAAAAAATAATTTTAAAAAAGATCTAGTTATTGAACTTAATTTTTATTAATTTTTATTTGAATAGCAAAAAAAATAGGAAAAATAAATTACACACGTGGAAAGAAAATTTTAATTAAAAAAACCAAAACAACATTTCAACTTTTTTTTTTCATTTTTTTTTGGGAATTAATTACTTTTTTTTTTTAAAAAAGATGATCAAATTATTTACAATTATTTTGATTATTTTTCTTTTAACAAAACAAATTTCCAATAATTATGAGTTAAAAAAAGTTGGAAATCAATGGAATCAAAAACAAATTATTTATCCAAATAATCCAGCCAATGATATTGCATTTGGAGTAAGTATTTCAATTTCCAATAATGTTATGGCAATAGGATCTCCAGGTAATGTTGGAAATTCTCCTCCTGGAAGATCTTATGTATTTGAGAAACAAAATTCTAATTGGATTCAAACAGCTCAACTTCCTAATAATAACAATAAAAGTGATGATTTATTTGGATTCAGTATTTCAATTTCTCAAGATTCTTCTGTTATTGTTGTTGGTGTCCCTCATGCAAATGTTTCTGGAAATGATAATCAAGGCAAAGCTTATGTATTTACAAAAAGTGGAAATGAATGGATTCAAACAAAAGAATTAATTGCAAGTGATGGACAAGCTGAAGATCAGTTTGGAAATAGTGTTTCTATTTCAGAAAGAGTTATTCTGATTGGTTCTCCTTCTGCATCAGTGAACGGAAATTCAGAACAAGGAAAAGTATATGTTTGGGAAGGAAATGATAATGGAACAATTTGGCAACAAAAACCTACTTTAACAGCAACAAATGGACAAACAAATGATCAATTTGGAGAAAGTTTATCAATTTCAAAAGATTCTTCTCTTATTGTAATTAAATCTCAACAATCTAGTTCTCAACAATTCACAGCTCATATTTTTCAATCAAATGAAACATATTGGAATGAAGAAGAGAGTTTTACTGTAAGTCAAGCCCCAGAGTCTATTGATTGGGGAAGTGAGATTTCAGTTTCTGAAGATGCTTCAACTTTTGTTATGGGTATTCCTGGAAATAATTATAATCAAGGGAAAGCATATGTTTTTCATTACAATGGTTCTAATTGGAATAATCAAACTATCATTCCAAATAATGCATCAGGTAAATGTTGTTTTGGATTCAGTGTTTCAATTTCTCAAAATAATCTACTTATTGGAGATTCTGATGGAAAAACTGCATATTTGTTTCAAAATAATGGAAGTGGATGGAATCAAGAAGAACAATGGTTTCCACAAAATCCAGTTGAAGAATTTCAGTTTGGTCAAGCAGTATCAATTTCAGAAGCTATTTCTGCAGTTGGATCTCCTTATTTGACTTATGATGGAATTGAATATGTGGGAGATGTTTACATTTATGAATTTGTTTATGATCAAGTTAATATTTTGAATTGTAGTTCTTTATTTTCTTCATTTGATTGTTATTGGAATGAAATTCTTCCAATAACTTATGATATTGAATATCAAATCAATTATACTATTAATAATGAACAATGGGAAACAATTCAATCTCCAATTCTTATTGATAATATTTTCTTTCAAATTTTCAATTCATCAATTTATCCTAATATTACAGGAAATGTTGATTATACAATTCAAATAAGAGTTTGTAATTCATCATCTCAAATTTGTGGAGAAAGTTCAGATCCTTTTTCTTTAACAACAAGAATTGATTCAGTTAAGAATTTTACAGTTGAATCATTAACAACAACATCAGTGATGATTTCATGGAATCCACCTAATGTTCCTGTAATAAATTCTATTCCAAAATTAGATCATTATCTTCTTTTTTATCAAAAACAAGATTCAAATGAAACTAAGAATGTTTCAATTTCTAATTCATCAACTTCATATGAATTAACTGAATTAGATTCATTATCAAATTATTCAATTTCAATATGTGGATGTGAAACAGATGAATGTTTAGGAAATTATCAAGGAGAAATTATTTCAACAACAATTTTGACCAAATTTGGACCTGTTTTAAATCTTCAATGTTCAATTTCCAATTCATTTTATATTTCATGTTATTGGGATAAACCAAATGATTCAATTAATCCTTCTTATTATAATTTTACTTATCAAGCAATTTCAGAAAATGATAATGGAAATTTTGATACAAATTTAACTTCTCAAAATTTTACAGCACAATATTCAAATCAAATTTATCAAATTAATATTTCAGCTTGTGATTCAAATGAAATATGTGGTGATATTTCTTCAATTCAAATTGGAAATCAACAAACTTCTTCACAATCATCAAATTCAAAAACAGTTATAATTGTTTGTTCAACAATTATTCCAGTTGTTGTTATTTTTGGAATTATTTTGATGATTGTTTTGATAAGGAAAAAAAAGAAAAAAAAGAATAGAGAAGAAGAAATTTCAATGGATTATACAGTTTCGAAAGATGATCAGTGAAGTATTTAGGAAATTAAAATTTAGCTCTTTTTTTTTTCAAAATTTCATTTCTTCTTTTTAATTCTTCTTAATTCTTCTCAATAAAATTAATTAAAAAATAAATTTAAAAGAAAATTAAATCAAATTTTTTTTCCGATTATTTTTTTTTCCGATTATTTTTTTCCTTTTTTAATTTTTAGAAGAATTCATTTTTTTTTCCTGTTTTTTTTTTTAAATGGAAGCTAAACTAATTTCTTGTCCAATTTGTTTTGAAACTTATTCACAAACAAAAAAACCAATGATAATTTGCAAAGAAGGTCATTCAATTTGTGAATTATGTTTAAAAAATATGAATAAATGTCCGTTTTGTAGAATTTCTTTTACAAAATTTAATCGAATTCAAAATCGAGATTTATTAGAAGCTGCAAAACAAAATAAAAAAAAATCCAATATTATAAATTCTCCAATTATTCCTCTATCTCAACTTGAAATTGAAAAAGAACCATTTGGATATGGTGGATCAGCTGATATTTATAAAGCCAAATGGGGATTTAATCAAGTTGTTGTTAAGAAATTCAGAATACAAAATGATCCAAAATTGAAAAAACAATTTGAAAATGAAATTCAATTATCTATCAGATTAAATCATTCAAATATTATTCGAATTTATGGAGTTGTTGAATTTCAAAATACTTTTGGGATTTTAATGGAATATGCAGAACAAGGAAATTTATCTCAAAAAATTCCATATTTAACATTTCAAGAACAAATTGATTATTCTTTACAAATTATTGAAGGAATCAAATATCTTCATAATAATTCAATTATTCATCGTGATTTGAAACCTGAAAATATTTTGATTTCAAATAATAAACCAAAAATTACTGATTTTGGAATTTCAAAATTTCATGAACATACAATGAAAAATACAACACCTGCATTTTCACTAGGTTATTCAGCTCCAGAATTATATCAAGAAGGAAGTGCTTATGATACTTCTTGTGATATTTTCAGTTTATCAATTATATTATTTGAAATTTTTACAAAGAAAAAATCTTTTGAAAATGAACATCAAATGGCTATTTTTTATAAAATTTTGCAAGGAAAAAGACCAGAATTTCCAAATGATTTCCCAAAAGAATTAAGTGAAGGAATAAAAAAAGGATGGAATCAAAATCCAAAAGAAAGATGTTCATTGAATGAATTTATTCAAAAATTAGATGAGATGAAACTAAAAAGTAATTTATTTTTTATCTTCTTCATTTTCAAAAAAACAAAAAAACAATCAATTTTCTCATTTCAAAATTATATTCACAAACACAATTCAATTCAATTAAAATCAAATTCAAATTCACAATTAAATTCAGATTCACAATTAAAATTAAATTCAGATTCACAAATAAAATCAGATTCAGATTCAGATTCAGAATTAAAATCAGATTCAGATTCAGATTCAGATTCACAATCAAATCCAAATTCAGATTCAGAATTAAAATCAGATTCAGATTCAGATTCAGATTCACAATTAAATTCAAATTCAGATTTAGATTCAGATTCAGATTCAGATTTGAAATCAAAAAGAAAATTCAAGAGAGGATCCAAATCAAAATCAAAATTAAAATCAAAAAGAAAATCAAAATCAAAAAGAAAATCAAAATCAAAAAGAAAATCAAAATCAAAAAGAAAATCAAAATCAAAATCAAAACCAAAATCAAAATTAGCATCAGATTCAGACTCAGATTTAAAATCATATCAAACAAATCAATATCAAACAAATCAATATAAAACAAATCAATATAAAACAAATCAATATAAAACAAATCAACATAAAACAAATAAATATCAAACAAATAAATATAAAACAAATAAATATCAAACAAATCAATATAAAACAAATCAATATAAAACAAATCAATATAAAACAAATCAACATAAAACAAATAAATATCAAACAAATTCCAATCAACAGAAAAAAAACATTTCTTTATCCAAGATTTCACATTCCATTCCAAACAGTGATCAAGGTAAAATTGATTTATTCTAAAACATTTCAATTTTAATTCCAATTCAATTTAAAATCAAAAAATCAAAAAATCAAAAAATCAAAAAATCAAAAAATCAAAATCAAAATTTTCAAATTATTTGATTCAATTAATTAATTAATTAATTATAATAACAAATTTATTGAATTCGAAAATATTCATTTATTAATTGTTGTTTTTTATTCCATTTTTTTTGTGATTAAATTCAAAAACCTAAACAAAAATAGTGATAAATCCTCAAATTAATTTAATGAAAAATAAGAACAAAAAAGAAGAAAAAAAAGATAATTCAATGAACAATTTACAAAATAATGTTAAACCTGATAAAAAAATCAAAAATGTGAAATATTTCAATGAATCCCCTAATGTAAATAACAAAATTTTAATTTAAAGAAATTAAAACAAATTCTTGATTAAAAATTCTTGAATTTTTTGATTTTTCATTTTGAAATTATTAGGATTTTGATGTTCGTTTTTTCTTAGTTATTCAATTTGAAAAATTAATAATATTATTATTTATATTCATTTTATCAATCAAATATTTAAGAAAAAATAACTTATTATTATTTGGATTGAATTCAAAAAAAATAACAAATTTTGTTTTTCTCTTTTTTTTTCTTTCAACAAAATTTCAAAATAGTATTTTTTCAAAATTATGTTAATTGGATTTGTTTCTGGAAAAAGTACAATTTTGGAAAGATATGTTGATGGAACTTTTAGGCAAGTAAATTTGCCAACAATCGGATATGATTTCAAATTCAAATATCTGGAAATTGATGGAAAAAAAATAAAACTCTTGATTTGGGATTTACCTCATCAAGGTTTGCAATTTATTTTTGAATAATTCAAAAAACAATTTAAATTTTTTTCTTTTTTCTTTTTTCTTTTATTCTTTTTTGGATTATTTAGGAGTTATTCATAGGCTGCACAATGCGTAATTAATTAATGAAATTATTTCTTTTATTTCTTTTTCTTGATAATTTAACAATTTAATACTTTTATTATTTGATTATTCCTATTTATAATTCTGAAATTTGTTTTTTGTTTTTTTTATTTAATTCATTTTTAATCATTTGATATTCAAACATAATTTATTTAAAATTAAAATTTAAAAATTTAAAATTAGATTATGCGAGGGAAAATGGATGGATTTTTGATTGTTTATAATATTACTTATTCATATTCTTTTAAAGGAGTTCCTGAATTTCTTCAGCTTATTGAAAAAAGTGACTTGTCAAATTATCCAAAAATATTAATTGGAAATAAATGTGATTTGGAAAACCAAAGAGAAGTTTCAAAAGAAAAAGGGAAAGAATTTGCAGATAAAATTGGAATTCCATTTTTTGAAACTTCAGCAAAAGAAAATATTAATATTGATGAAGCTTTTGAGAAATTAATAAAAATGATATTGGAAACAAATCCTGAACCAAATTTTCATAAAAGGGAAAAATCGAAAAAGAAAAAAGGATGTGCTTTTGTTTTGAATTAATTTTGGAATTCTCATTTTCTTATTAAATAAAAAAGAAAAAAATTTTTTCCGAAATGAAATAATGATTTATTTAATATTTTTAAATAAAATTAATCAAAAAATAATTTTAAAAAAGAATTTATTATTAATATTAAATTATTATTATTAAAAATAAAGAAATAAATTTGAAACAAAAATTGAATAAAATTTTTATTTATTTTTATTTAATTTTTAATAATAATTGAGAAATAATTTATTATTTATTAATAAAATTAAAATTAAGAAATAAATTTTTAAAAATATTTTATTTATTATTTTACTTAATATTAAATTAATTTATTATTAAAAATAATGAAATAAATTTGAAACAAAAATTAGATAAAATTTTATTTAATTTTTAATTATAATTAATTTATTATTTTGTAATAAAATTAATTAAAAATGATTTTAAAAAGAATTTATTATTAATATTAAATTATTATGATTAAAAATAATGAAATAAATTAATTAAAATATTTTATTTATTTTTATTTAATTTTTAATTATAATTTATTTAATATTTTGTAATAAAATTAATTAAGAAATAATTTTAAAAAAGAATTTATTATTAATATTAAATTATTATTATGATTAAAAATAATGAAATAAATTAATTAAAATATTTTATTTATTATTTTACTTAATTTTTAATTATAATTTATTTAATATTTTGTAATAAAATTAATTAAGAAATGATTTTAAAAAGAATTTATTATTAATATTAAATTATTATTATTAAAAATAATGAAATAAATTTGAAACAAAAATTGAATAAAAATTTTATTTAATTTTTAATAATAATTTATTTATTATTTTGTAATAAAATTAATTAAAAATAATTTTAAAAAAGAATTTATTATTAATATTAAATTATTATTATTAAAAAAAATGAAATAAATTTGAAACAAAATTTTATTTAAAATTTTATTTAATTTTTAATAATAATTAATTTATTATTTTGCAATAAAATTAATTAAGAAATAATTTTAAAAAGAATTTATTATTAATATTAAATTATTATTATTAAAAAAAATGAAATAAATTTATTAAAATATTTTATTTATTATTTTACTTAATTTTTAATTTATAATTTAATTTATTATTTTTTAAATAAAATTAAAACTAAGAAATAATTTTTAAAAAATAATTTTATTTAATTAATAATTAAATTATTATTATTAAAAATAATTGAAAAATAAAAAATTTTAAATTAAAAAATTAAAAATGAAAAAAAATTTTTGAAATATTTTATTTTTATTATTTTTTAATAATAATTAATTTAATATTTTACAATAAAATTAATTAAGAAATAATTTTAAAAAGAATTTATTATTAATATTAAATTATTATGATTAAAAATAAAGAAATAAATTAATTAAAATATTTTATTTATTATTTTATTTAATTTTTAATTATAATTTATTTATTATTTTACAATAAAATTAATTAAGAAATGATTTTAAAAAAGAATTTATTATTAATATTAAATTATTATTATTAAAAATAATGAAATAAATTAATTAAAATATTTTATTTATTATTTTATTTAATTTTTAATAATAATTTATTTATTATTTTGTAATAAAATTAACTAAGAAATAATTTCAAAAAAGAATTTGTTATTAATATTAAATTATTATTATTAAAAAATAAATTTTTTTTTTCATTTTTTTTCTTAGTTAAAAATAGTTTTATTTCCATTTAATCCATATAGCCATCATATATTTTTATTATTTTTTTTTATTATTGTATTTATATTCATTTTTCTTGTTTCTTTTTTAGTGTTATAACGTCATCCGCGAACATCTACACGTATTCAGTAATTTTATTGATTTCTTGAATTATAAAGTGAGGTATCCAAGCATATATTATCGGGGAAAGTGGATCTCCTTGGTATATTCCTAGTTCGTTATTATCGTAGGATTTAATTAGAAATTTTTGAGTTTGATTGTGTTGGACATATTTGTCTATGACTGATTTTATTAATGTGTGATTAATCGTGCCAAAGCATTTTTTTATATCTAATTGTATAATGTATATATTGTTATGTTTTTTTAGTTCTTTTTGGAGTTCAATCTTAGCAATTCTTGTGTCGTAGTGTTTTCTAAATCCAAATTGTTTTTTATCTACTTTGTTCTAGGTTGTTTCTAGATTTTTATATATTATTTTCAGGAATATTCTTGGTAATGCATGATTTATTGATATTTGTCTAAAAAAATCCTTTTCTTTTATAATGAATTTCCACATTTCCAATTTTTTATTTTCATTTTCAAAAGTAAAATGAATTAAAATGAGATTGAAAAAAAAATGAGAAGAGATTGATGGAGAAAATGCTAATAATTTCCCTCAAAACTCCATCTTGAACTTCTTGATGGTATCTTTGTCATTTTTTTCACATTTCGTGGTTTGGGTAAAGAAGGATGTATAACCTTTCATCATTATTTCCTTCTTCACATGAAATAGATCCAACTTATTAATCATTACGGGATATTTTTCTTTCAAAATTTTTAATTTTTTTTCTTAATAAACAACTGAGATTAGATTGAACTCTGTAGATAAAGTTCTATCACAGAGAGAAGTGCATGATCGGAATCATTATTCCAATGTGAATATGTAGTATCAAGACCACATCCTAAAGGAGGTAAATGCGAGACTTGATTTTTATCCAAGAAGGTTGTGAGATCTTTATCCGAGAGTTTTCTATTTATCCAGAAAGGTGAATTTGAATTTAGATTTTTAATCTTTTCCAAAACCGGTGATTGATGATCTCGAACAAAATCTTTCACTCATTTTTTTTATTATTGAAGGGGATTTTTAGTCCTTATTTCTTTTTTTAAAAATTTTGATTATGAATCCTTGTTTTGGGTTATAGTTGTGAAAAAATTTACAAAAAAAAAGAAATTGTAATGCTGGGGGAATTTTCTTTATTAAGATGTTCCCACCCATTATTATCCAAGAGAAAAATAATTGTTTGATTACTTGCATAAAATCTGGGCAAGATTTCTTTCTCCTTGTTTGTGTTTTGGGATCTGTCGAAATTTGTTTTTAAATCATGATTTGATTTCAAATTACTTTCTCCTTTTTCAATTTTCAATTGATTATCAAAATCTTTGCATAAAGTTTCTGGATCAGGATCTTCATCTGATCCTCAATCAAGATCAGAATTTAATTCAATTTAAAATCTGAATTCAATTTAAAATCTGAATTTAATTTAAAATCTGAATTCAATTTAAAATCTGAATTTAATTTAAAATCTTAATTCAATTTAAAATCTGAATTCAATTTAAAATCTGAATTCAATTTAAAATCTGAATTTAATTTAAAATCTTAATTCAATTTAAAATCTGAATTCAATTTAAAATCTGAATTCAATTTAAAATCTGAATTGAAATTCGAAATCTGAATTCAAATTAAAATCTATTGGGATGTTCTTCTAAAATTTATCGGGATTCCATTTCTTTTTTCATATTCGGTTTCTTCATTGAAGACAGATGTGAGTTATGAACACCAATATTCTTCTTATTCGATTAATTGAGTGGAAAAAGTCTCCATATTGATCCTACTCATCAAAAAAAAAAATCATTTAAACTTCTATTATATCGCTCAACACATCCATTTTTTCTATTTTATAAAGATCAATCAATTTGTTATAAATCATATTTTCCATGTTGGTTGACTTTTTTTTTTTAAGATATATATTTGTTGTGGATTTCTAGTTGAGATAATTTTTTCCAATATCTAGTTAAAAAGTTATTATTTGAAAATTTTTCTATTTTTATTAAAAGTATATTGTTTTATTCATATTCTAGATTTAAATTTTTTTTCCATTTTTATCATCTTGAAATTCTTTTCAAAGAAAAAAATGAAAAATAATTTTCATTTTGAAAATTTTTTGGATTTCAATCTCTAGAAATAATGTATTGAACAAAAATTAAAGATAGTTTTTCATGTATTTCTTTATTACAAACGCAGTATAACAAAATATCAAACATAATTGCTTCTGTTCCAAATCTTGTTGCAGAAACCTGAGATCCTTCAAGATTTATGGTTTCGAATTTTAATAATAACCACGCTTGAAAAGCTTCATTTCTATTGATTTCAGAATAAGTGTGTTGAGTTAATTTGAAAATTTATTCTTTTGAATAGATTTAGAAGGAAAAACCGTGATCAAAAAATGAACATAAATCAGATTTCCGTGATGCTCTAAACATCTTACTTGGAAAAAATATGTATTATTATTATTAATTAAATTTATATAATCCCTTAACAGTTTTGCGAGACCACCAAATCTTCCTATCATTGGAATCCAAAAAATCTTTTCATTGTTAGAACATTCTTTTTTTTTTGAGAATTTCTATTAATTTCATTAACAATACAGATTTTTTTCTTTTTTTGGAGATTTCTCATACCGAAATTACTCTCGGAATCATTTTTCATGTTGGAATATAATTTTTTTCTTTTCCTTTTTTAAAAGATGTATTTGGAATCTTTTAGTTTCATCTACTGCAATTGCTCAATATTTTGTATTCTTTAAAACTTCTTATTTTACAAAATCCAATTTCAATGCTGAATCTTTCATAAATTCCTCCACTGTTTTAGGGTTTAGAGTTTTTGGTTTAAATTTAATCCAAAATTTGTATTTACTTCGAAAATTATTCAAACCATCCCAATATAGCCTTGACACTCTCAATATCACTCCTTTCGTTATTTAAATATTTTTTTTCCCTTTTCTCATCAAGATAGTTTATTTGGATTGTTTGAGTTAAACTTGGTATTTATCAAATTTTTGTAATTTTTGAGTTTCTTTTAAGTTAAACAAATTTAAACATAAATGATTTTATAACTATGTTTTGTTTGAAATTATTTGGAGTTATTTTAAATGTACCGTCTATGGAAATTTGTTCAGCTCTCTATCTATATTGAACAATATAATTGGGTTCGTTCAAATCTTTTATTTTAATTATGAAATGATTTTTTTCATGTGAGAATTGAATTGAAAATGAAAAAGAAATTATCCTTAATTCCTTTTTATTCTTTTAAAAACGGATTTTATTAACACAATTTTTGAATGAATTTTTTTTTGTGATTAAAATTATAAAAAAAAATTTAGAATTGAAACAATTCATAAAATTATAATAATTTTAAAGAAAGAAAAATGAAAAAAAAGTTTTATAAAAAAAAAAGATTGATTATTTCTTTTAAAAACAAAAAATCCAAAAACAACTTTTTTTTAAAATTAAATTTAAAATTGATATAAAATTGATTTAAAATTGATTTAAAATTGATTTAAAATTGATTTAAAATTGATTTAAAATTGATTTAAAATTGATTTAAAAATAATTTAAAATTGATATAAAATTGATTTAAAATTAATATAAAATTGATTTAAAATTGATTTAAAATTGATTTAAAATTGATTTAAAATTGATATAAAATTGATTTAAAATTAATTGATTTAAAATTGATTTAAAATTGATTTAAAATTGATTTAAAATTGATATAAAATTGATTTAAAATTGATTTAAAATTGATTTAAAATTGATTTAAAATTGATATAAAATTGATTTAAAATTGATTTAAAATTGATTTAAAATTGATTTAAAATTGATTTAAAATTGATTTAAAATTGATTTAAAATTGATTTAAAATTGATTTAAAATTGATTTAAAATTGATATAAAATTGATTTAAAATTGATTTAAAATTGATTTAAAATTGATTTAAAATTGATTTAAAATTGATTTAAAATTGATATAAAATTGATATAAAATTGATTTAAAATTGATTTAAAATTGATTTAAAATTGATTTAAAATTGATTTAAAATTGATTTAAAATTGATTTAAAATTGATTTAAAATTGATTTAAAATTGATTTAAAATTGATTTAAAATTGATTTAAAATTGATTTAAAATTGATTTAAAATTGATTTAAAATTGATTTAAAATTGATTTAAAATTGATTTAAAATTGATTTAAAATTGATTTAAAATTGATTTAAAATTGATTTAAAATTGATTTAAAAATTGATGATTTAAAATTGATTTAAAAATTGATTTAAAATTGATTTAAAATTGATTTAAAATTAATAAAATTTAAAAAATAAAATTGATTTAAAATTGATTTAAAATTGATTTAAAATTGATATAAAATTGATTTAAAATTGATTTAAAATTGATTTAAAATTGATTAAAAATTGATTTAAAATTGATTTAAAATTGATTTAAAATTGATTTAAAATTGATATAAAATTGATTTAAAATTGATTTAAAATTGATTTAAAATTGATTTAAAATTGATTTAAAATTGATTTAAAATTGATTTAAAATTGATTTAAAATTGATTTAAAATTGATTTAAAATTGATTTAAAATTAATTAAAATTGATTTAAAATTGATTTAAAATTGATTTAAAATTAATTTAAAATTGATTTAAAATTGATTTAAAATTGATTTAAAATTGATTTAAAATTAATTGATTTAAAATTGATTTAAAATTGATTTAAAATTGATTTAAAATTGATTTAAAATTGATTTAAAATTGATTTAAAATTGATATAAAATTGATTTAAAATTGATATAAAATTGATTTAAAATTGATTTAAAATTGATTTAAAATTGATTTAAAATTGATTTAAAATTGATTTAAAATTGATATAAAATTGATTTAAAATTGAATTTAAAATTGATATAAAATTGATTTAAAATTGATATAAAATTGATATAAAATTGATTTAAAATTGATATAAAATTAAATTAAAAATTAAAATAAAAAATTAAATTAAAATTGTTGTTTTGTTTTGTTGGGAATTTTTATTTATTCAAAAAAAGAAAAGAAAAGAAAAGAAAAGAAAAGAAAAGAAAAGAAGAAATTTAATCAACTTCTTCAACTCTAACTCCATTTCCTTGATTAAATTTATTACTATTGTTATTGTATCCTTGATAATAATTTTCATTTGGATTCATTTGTGGATTTGATTGAGCTTGACCTTGTTGTTGAGATTGTTGATAAAGTTTAGTAATAATTGGTGAACATTTTCCTTCTAATTCTTTTAATTTGTTTTCAAAATCTTCTTTTGAAGCTGAATCCAAATTTGAATCAATCCATTTAATTGTTTCTTCAACTGATTTTTCAATTGTGTTCTTATCATTTTCTTGAAGAACTGCTCTGAATTTTTCATCTCTAATTGTATTTCTCATATTATAAGCATAAGATTCAAGTTGATTTCTTGCTTCGATTTTTTGTTTTTGTTTTTCATCTTGTTCTCTATATTTTTCTGATTCTCTTATCATTTGCTCAATTTGTTCTTTGGATAATCTTCCTTTCTCATTTTTGATTGTGATTTGATTTTTATTTCCTGTTGTTTTATCCATTGCAGTTACATTTAATATCCCATTTGAATCAATATCAAAATTGACTAAAATTTGAGGAACTCCTCTTGGAGCTGGTGGAATTCCTCTTAATTCAAATTTCCCTAATGAATTGTTGTCTCTTGTCATCTGTCTTTCTCCTTCAAAAACTTGAATCAAAACACCTGGTTGATTATCTGCATAAGTTGAAAAAATTTCTTCTTTTTTTGTTGGAATTGTTGTATTTCTTGGAATCAAAACAGTCATAACTCCTCCTGCAGTTTCAATTCCCAAACTTAATGGAGTTACATCTAATAGCAAAACTTCTCCAATGCTTTCTGTTTCATTTCCTGATAAAATTGCTGCTTGAATTGCTGCTCCATAGGCAACAGCCTCATCTGGATTGATACTTTTTATTCAGATCTTTTTCCATTGAAATAA